>JACEFZ010013233.1:190000-342500 GCA_014155875.1 Cepaea nemoralis
GCTCATCAGCACGCCACGACTTTCTGAGCGACCGGCTCCATACTCTCATAGGTCACTGGCGCGACTCGAACCACTTCTAATTCTCGTGCGTTCACGTCAACCACGAGAGTATTCGGGGTTAACGGAGAAAGCTGCTAATCCCTCGGCCATGGAGCCCGCTCAATTCTACATTTAACTTCATTACTACATCTGCCATCTGCTGTTTGTTATTAAAATGTCCAAATAATTAAATGCATTGACTTGTTTCAGATTGGTTCCGTTCACTTTGATGTTGTATTTTTGTATTTATGTTTTCTTTGTTCTAACCATTACTTCTGTTTTTATATTATTCGTACCTTTGTTTTGACTTTCTTTTGCATATCTATATACAATTTCTTGTCTCTGTTTCATTGTCATCGACCAAAACCACGTCACCGGCATAACGCAGGTTGTTTACACTATGCCCACCAACTGGTATTCCTGGCATGTCTTGTATGGACAAGGTGGTGGTGGTGGTGGTAGTGGTGGTGGTAGTGGTGGTGGTGGTGGTGGTGGTGGTGGTGGTGGTGGTGGTGGTGGTGGTATCAGACTACGACATACAATAGATCCCCAGTTAACTCTATGCTGCCAATGCCAAAACTGGACAATGGCAGGAAAAGAGAACATAAAACTTACAACAACGGAAACAAGATTCTTGAGAAGGATTTACCAAGAAGAGAGAATATCAGAAATGAATAAATCAGGACTACAGTGGGGGTTATAGCAGCGCTGTCGTCTCTGTGGCGATCGGACATTTTGGAAGCAGGCAGCTTTGCGTTAGTTTATACACACTGGTATGAGTGTCGGTCGTTCAGAAAGCAATGGCAAACTATTGAACGTAAGCTTGCCCAGGAATCACAGACAACCAACAAATGCTGCCGCGTCCTGTAAAGGATATGCAACTAAATTCATAGCACTAGATAGATTTACTCAGAAAACAGCAAATTAAATGGTTTGGCCATATAATTAGGTTACCAACGGACGGTATACCTCAACAAGAAATGATGTACAGAGCAAATGAAACCAGAAGAAGAGACCGACCATGTAAACGGCGAACATATAGAATAAAAGAGTCCATGGGAATCTCGATATATGAAGCCCATAAACATGAACTATCCCGGTTTTTGCTCCACGTCGACACCTCAAGGATCCTCTTGTAGGAGCAAGATGAGTAGTAGTAGTGATAGTAGTGGCAGTAGTAATAGTAGTAGTAGTAGTAGTAGTAGTAGTAGTAGTAGTAGTAGTAGTAGTAGTAGTAGTAGTAGTAGTAGTAGTAGTAGTAGTAGTAATAGTAGTCGTAGTAGTACTACAGTAGCAGCAGCAGCAGTAACTACGGCAGTAGTAGTAGCAGCAGAAACAGTAGAAGTAGTAGTAGTAGTAGTAGTAGTAGTTGTAGTAGTAGTAGTTGTAGTAGTAGTTGTTGTTGTAGCAGTAGTAGTAGTAGTAGTAGTGATAGTAGTGGCAGTACTAGTAGTAGTAGTAGTAGTAGTAGTAGTAGTAGTAGTAGTAGTAGTAGTAGTAGTAGTAATAGTAGTCGTAGTAGTACTACAGTAGCAGCAGCAGCAGTAACTATGGCAGTAGTAGTAGCAGCAGAAACAGTAGAAGTAGTAGTAGTAGTAGTAGTAGTAGTAGTAGTAGTAGTAGTAGTAGTAGTAGTAGTAGTAGTAGTAGTAGTAATAGTAGTCGTAGTAGTACTACAGTAGCAGCAGCAGCAGTAACTATGGCAGTAGTAGTAGCAGCAGAAACAGTAGAAGTAGTAGTAGTAGTAGTAGTAGTAGTAGTAGTAGTAGTAGTAGTAGTAGTAGTAGTAGTAGTAGTTGTAGTAGTAGTAGTAGTTGTAGTAGTAGTAGTAGTAGTAGTTGTTGTTGTAGCAGTAGTAGTAGTAGTAGTAGTAGTAGTAGTAGTAGTAGTAGTAGTAGTAGTAGTAGTAGTAGTAGTAGTAGTAGTAGTAGTAGTAGTAGTAGTAGTTCTTCCTCTTCTTCTTTCGTTCGCTTGAAATATGTCTATATCTGCAATGTCGTCTCTTGCATGAATTGAACTGTGTTTTTCAGTTCACACAGTGGTCCATAGAGTTTACCTTCCACTGTCGTCTCTCTAGGCCAGAAGGTTTGCCTAGATATGTTATATTTTGGGCAGTCTTGGAGTATGTGCTCTGCTGTCTGCGACGCCATTCCACATGTGCACATGGCTGTTTCACCAATCTTGAATTTTGTATACATGTGGTTGCGTAATCTATTGTGTCCTGTTCTGAGGCGCAGAATAATGACTTGTTCTGGTCTGTCCATAACGTGGTAGTCATCTTGAGCAGGTTTTGGTGGCTTTCTGACTGATTTGATCATTCTTTTCTTTTGGTGGTAAGCAACGGGCACATCAGGTTGTTCTTCTTTGGCTCCTTCCTTAGCCAATTGATCAGCTCTGTCGTTTCCGGGTACTCCACAGTGGGATGGTATCCACTGTATGGTGACTTTATGCTGACTGCTAAGTTCAGAAAGTAGTGTCCTTAGTACTGGCAATTTCCCAGAGAGGAGCGCCTCGAGTACTGATTTTGCATCTGTCAGTAGCACCACAGGTTGTGTACCTCATCATCTCATCTCATCATGTTCCTCTTGTACCTTGCGGTGTCGAGGTGAAGTATAAACTTCGTGAGAGTGCCCGGTTATGGGCTTCGTATATCGACATTCCCATGGATTCTGTTATTCCCTCCGTCCAACGTTTACGTGGTCGGCCTCTTCCTCTGTTTCCATCTGGTCTGTACATCATTAGTTTGTTGTGGCATGCTGTTGACTGGTAACCTACTTGCATGGCCAAACCATTTGACTTGCTACTTTCTAATAAAATCTAGAGCAGCTTTAACCCCCACTTTAGTCCTGATTTCTTCATTTCTGATCTTATCTCTTCTTGATACGTTGAGTATTCTTCTCAGGAACCTCATTTCTGTTGTTGTGATTTTTCTTTTCTCTTTTTCTATCATTGTCCAGATTTGGCATTGGTAGCACAGAGTTGGTAGGAAGATTGTGTTGCAAAGTGCTTTCTTAGTAGTTATTGATACATGTTTGTTCTTTAGTATTGGTGCCATTTGTCCAATGAGTTGATTTGCCTTATTGCACCTATTTTCGATCTCGTCTTCTGATCTGCCATTTGATGATATTATACTTCCTAGGTACTTGAAGCTCTTTACTTGTTTCAAGGGATGTTCGTTTAGGTGAATTGTTGCTGTTTGTTCTTCTTTAGTTATAGTCATTACCTCTGTTTTGCTTGTGCTAATTTTGTGTACCATAGCTGTTATTTAGTGTAATTTCTCTGTTGCTATCTTGATTGCCTCAATTTCGGCATCATAGTTATGGCAGTACTTTCCTGTCGGTACTCTGGCTGTGTCCCTAGTATTATTTGGGTATTCTATGTACACTCCCGCTCCTCCATTTTGAACAGCATTTTGTGCCGACCCATCTGTGTAGACTCGGATCCAGAGGTCCTGTGGGTATTCTTCATCAAGGAAGCTGAGAGTGGCTGTTCTGCGCTGCACACTGTTCTGTTCTTCCTTGTCAAATATTCCTCTAACTTTTGTCTGGATTTGTAACGATAGTCTATGCTCATCTTTCCATGGAGTTCGCTCAGGAATAGTTGTTAGGGGGATACCAACTGTGGGCAGATCAGTGGTTTCTCTGCAGAGTCGTTTGGCCTGGTGGATAAAACTACTTCTTTTCAACCGCCCCAAAGCTAAGTTTTCAAATCTGTTCTTCATAGGGTGGCCTGGCAAGCTGAGGAACTTTTCTGCTTGTATTAGCGTTTTCGTATCTCTGCGCTCACTCAGTGCCTGTGTCCTCCCCATCTTCTCCATTTCCACTATAGGGGTTGATCTCATCCCTCCTGTGGTGACTCTAAGTGCTTGATTTTGTACCTTGTCCAGCTCTTGTAGTGTGGTTTTTGATGCTGAACACCACGCAGTTGACCCATATTCCAGGTGTGGTCGTATGCACTGTTGGTAAACTTTGCTAAGTATTTTCCCACTGGCTCCCCATGTGGTTCCACTTAGCTTTCCCAGAATGGCTATTTTCCTTCTGGTTTTTGCTACTGATTTGTTGATGTGCTTTCTCCATGTCAACCTGCCATCAAATGTTACTCCAAGGTATGTTGGTTCTTTATCTTCTCTTAGGGGTTTTCCATTTATCTGGATGATCCCTGCCTTTTGTTTTGGAGAGAAGGTAAATAGAGTGGTGCTGCACTTGACAGTGCTTATGCTGACACACCATCTATTTGCCCATGCAACAAATGTATCTACAGCTCTTTGTAGCAATCTGGTGGCCACTGATGCATATTCATCTGTGCTACATAGAACCAGGTCATCGGCGTACATTGCCGCTTTAATTCCATGCGGTAGATGAGCAACAAGATCATTGATGAAGATTAGAAAAAGTGTGGGGGACAAGACTCCACCCTGGGGAACACCGTGACGCAGTACTACTTTCTTGCTCTTGAGTCCGTCTATCTGTACTCGGGCTCTTCTGTTGTGCAAGTATGCTTTCACCCATTTGTACATTCTTCCATTGACTTTGCAGTTTCTCAGTTTCTTCATCAGACCTTCTTTCCAGACTTTGTCAAAGGCTTTCTTCAGATCTATCCATGCCGCAAACACCAGCTTCTTCTCTTGGAATGCATCCTCAATTTCTTGAGAGAGGTAGGCTGTCTGATCTTCCGTAGAGTAGCACTGCCTAAAGCCAGCCTGCTGTGGCACAAGGATGTTTTTACTTTCAATGTACCACTGCAGTCTGTGATTGATGATGCGCTCCAGTGTTTTGCAGAGACAGCTGGTGAGGCTAATTGGTCTGTAGCTAGAGGCAATGGAACCATCTTTCCCTGATTTTAGGAGGGGTATCATGATTGCTTCTTTCCAGGCTTTTGGAACACTGCCTAAGGCCCAGCTGTTATTGAAGATCTGTAACAGCTTTGTTTTGGCCTCTGTTCCTAGGTTCCTGATCATTTCGTTGGAGATACCATCAGCTCCTTGTGACTTTCTCATTTTCAGTTTTGATATGGCTAGCTCCAGTTCGCTGATTGTGATGGGTGCCTCCAGAACCTCATGTACTATTTCCTTCTGTCCTGTATGTTGTCGTTTCTCTCGAATCTCTTGTTGTTTCTCTGGACTAATTTTGATATTGTTATCTTGTGCGAATGAGTCCGCAAAATGGTCAGCTGCTTGCTCTCTTGTTAAGATTTTTCCATCTATACGTAGCGCAATTTTTGAGTTTCTCCCTGTGCCCTCGTCATTAAGCTGTTTTATTAGCTTCCACAATTTCCTTGTGTCTCTTTCAAAGTTCAGAGACTCCGTTTTCTCCTGCCAGCTTTTCCGTCTAGCCTGCAGTTTGGCCCTTTGAAATTTGGCTTTTGCATGCTGGAATTTATTGTGGTGCTCTTGGCTGGGTGTGACCTCTGCTTGCTTTCTACACACTTCCACATCATTATGCAACTGTTCCAGTTCACTACTCCAGTAGGGTTTATATTGTTTACGGGCTCCTCTTGGTACTGTTTCCCGCGCTGCCTGTAGCATGCATTTCCCAAACTTTTCAACTACGTTATTTATGTCTTTCTCAGTGTTCAGGTTTCTAACCAGTATGCTGGTGCGATGCTTGTACATTGCCCAGTCTGCTTTCTTGTAGTTCCACCTCGAGAGGGTGCTGCTTTCACTTACAAGCTCATTTTCTACTGTTAGAAAGACTGGCCGGTGGTCACTGCCACCAAGTTGTTTCCCAACAATTCGTGTAATGTTCCACTCCAGGTCTGGTAAATGAAAAGCCAGGTCAGGTGTAGTTGTAGAGTGCCATGATCTCGAGTAGAAAGTATGTGGGTCGGACGGCTTGTTAATCAAGATGAATCTATTCTCATCCTGCCAGTCTTCCAGTCTCTCTCCTCTCTGGTCCATGTGATCATAGCCCCAGATCTGCTAGTGGCTGTTGAAATCGCCACACACTATCATTTTTTCTTTTAGTGGTAGTGTGTCCAGTGCCTGTGGGCGGTCACTTGGACAGTAGTAATTGATCAGATGTAGGTCTGTATTACCTGTCTTAAATTTAAGTGTATGATACTCAGCCCCTTCCATGTAGACTTCGATTTGGGAAGCCATGATGTTATTTTTTACAAGGGTCAGTATCCCACCTTTTCGCCTGTCCTTTCGGTCAGATCGGTAACACTGATAGCCTCTGATTTTGAAGGCTATATTTTCATTGAGGTGAGTTTCTTGCAAGCAACATATGCTTACTTTTTCTTGGTCCAAGATGTTTTCTAATTCTATTTTGTTGTTGTTGCTGACTCCCTCCGCATTCCAGTGCATTATTTTAAGTCTTCGTTTAGTGTGGCCAGTCGTCCTATTCTCATGTCCCCTGGCTCCACAGGACATCTGAGAAGGACCTCCAGTAGTTGGGGTTGGACCCTTTCGAGACATAGGGCCCGGCACTGCACCTGCCTGGGGGTCCAAAGCAGGACGAGCACCATAACAATTAGCAGTAGTCGACATATTCCATTTTGCGTGATTGCGTGGCATCCTGATTTCTGTGGTGCGCCTCTTGGCTGGTTGCCTCCGTCTTCAGCACCTTTCTTTGCTAGAGCAGACTGTGGTCTCACTCGAGTGTAGATGTGTACACGCGCACACACCTGTCTGCTCATGCATGTACGTGCATACACATCTAGAGCATACTGGTTTTTTTCCGGCGCCAGAGACTCGCCGTCGCCCCTTCTCCTGTCAGTTTAAACATGTCCGCCACGTGAAGGCCAGGAGTTGGACTTTTGCTGCATAGGTTATGTATTCACGAGCCATTGAGGTATTTAAGCAATGTTGGGCTCTCACCCCAACGCCGCGCCTCGGCTACATACAGCAACATTTGGAACCCAGTAGTAGTAGTAGTAGTAGTAGTAGTAGTAGTAGTAGTAGTAGTAGTAGTAGTAGTAGTAGTAGTAGTAGTAGTAGTAGTAGTAGTAGTAGTAGTAGTAGTAGTAGTAGTAGTGGGGGGTACGGGGTGTCAGGCATTGGTAGCACCTTTGGTAAGGATGGCTCTCATGTCCTTTCAGGACCCATCCCCTACTGGTCCAAGCCTGACACCCAGCTCGTGCCTGTGGCTCCTAGTAGCTGTCAGCATGCGACAGCGGCCACCCCCGGGCAACAGCTGTGAGAGGCTGGCTAAACAAGGCATGGGTATCCGATTTGGTGTCAAACCAAGAGGTAAACTAGGGTATGCCTACCCAGCATGTGAAGACAGGATTCGGCAGACTGCGCGGAAGAAATCATTCCTGATTCAACGGGCAAGACGGCGTTTACCTGCAAAGCGTTGTGGAACGTAATGAGCACGGCAAGGCACGTAGAGCGCCCTGGTCATCCACTGCACCTGTATTCGTCTCCAATCGTCTCGACTTGTCTTGCCACTGGACTCAGATGGACTCAGGCGAGAGAGTGAGGTCGACGAATTGCGCAACTCTTCCTCACTTTAATCCAAGTCATCGCGCAAGTCATTCTTCATCCAACGTCACATATCACCTTCAAGCCCTGTGGCGATGGGCGAGCGGCAAAGCGGCAGGCGTGGGTACGCTGGCAGCCGTAGTCGCAGACCTGCACACAGGCGGCTAAGGCCATATGGTCGTCTTCTACTGACCGGAGTGGGATTCGGCAGCCCCCTGAGCGACTGAACAGCCCTCTATAGGAGCACACTGCTCACCTCCATAGCATGAGGAAGGGGCTAGAAAAGGTGCCCTAAACATTGTCTGCTTCATCACTACCTAACCAGCTAGCCACGGTTGGTGGGTACCCTAACTGCGGTCGACACACAAAGAAAGATAAAACAAGCAAAGCTAAAAGAGTAAACCATATTCCCTTAACAATTGGAACTTGGAATGTACGCACCCTACTTGACAGAGACGGCGCGTCCGGTCCAGAGAGACGAACAGCACTGATTGGGAGAGAGCTGGGCAGGTACAACATCGACATTGCAGCCTTGAGCGAGACACGACTTGCAGAAGAAGGCCAAATCTGTGAAATTGGTGCCGGCTACACATTTTTCTGGAGTGGAAGGAAAAGCGAGGAAAGACGCCAATCCGGTGTGGGATTTGCCATTAAGTCGGCCCTGGTCAGCAAATTAGCTGGATTTCCAAAGGCTATAAACGACAGGCTCATGACCATGACGTTGCCTCTGCTGAAAGGAAGGAAGCACGCAACCATTGTGTGTGTCTACGCACCAACTATGACCAACGAAGATGATGTCAAGAACAAGTTCTATGAGGACCTTCACAATGTATTAACATCTGTTCCCAAAGGAGACAAACTTATACTCCTTGGGGATTTCAATGCCAGAGTAGGCACGGACACCACCTCTTGGAGTGGCATTATTGGAAAGCATGGAATCGGAAATTGTAACAGCAATGGACTCCACCTCCTTCAGACATGTGCCGAACATGATCTCCTGATTACGAAGACAATTTTTTCCTTCTCCCCATGAGAAATAGGACATCGTGGATGTATATAAGAGATATACAAGGCAGGTGGGCCGGTCCTAACAGAGCAGCTTCACCAAGTCTTCACAAACATATGGATGAACGAGACCATGCCACAAGAATTTAAGGACGCGTCAATAGTCCACCTTTACAAACATAAAGGAAACCGCCAATCCTGTGACAACCACCGAAGCATCGCCTTGCTTTCAATTGCAGGGAAGATAGTCGCCAGAACTCTTCTCAATCGCCTCACAGCCCATCTCGATCAAGGTCTTCTTCCTGAGAGTCAATGTGGCTTCAGAAAAGAACGTGGAACTGTTGACATGATTTTTGCTGCAAGGCAGCTGCAAGAGAAATGTCAGGAACAGAACTGCGAAATGTTCTCCACTTTCATTGACCTTACCAAAGCTTTTGATACAGTCAGCAGAGAAAGACTGTGGAAGATTATGGCAAAATATGGCTGTCCACGAAAGTTTGTCCAAATAGTGCGGCTATTTCATGACGGCATGCAGGCAAGAGTACAGGAAAATGGTGAACTGTCTGAACCCTTTCCTGTCACCAATGGAGTGAAGCAAGGATGTGTCCTGGCACCAACACTGTTCAGCCTCATGTTTTCAGCCATGTTGATGAATGCCTTCGAGAACGACGACATTGGAATAGACATCAACTACCGTATGGATGGAAAGTTATTCAATCTCAGAAGGCTGAAAGCTAAAACCAAAATTAACAGCGGCACCGTCAGAGAGCTCCTGTTTGCTGATGATTGCTCTCTATACGCCAACTCAGAGACGGACATGCAACATAATGTTTCAGCTTTCTCACATGCCTGTGCCAACTTTGGGCTCAATATCAACTTGGAGAAGACTGTAGTTATGTACCAGCCAGCTCCAGGGAATAATCACACTGTGCCGAATATCAAAGTGAATGATCATAGACTAAGTGTTGTGGACAAATTCACCTATCTTGGCAGCACCGTGTCACAAGCTGCCACAATCGATGACGAAGTGAATGCAAGAATCTCCAAGGCCAGTGCAGCCTTTGGCAGACTGTACAAGAATGTATGGGACAGAACTGGAATAAGCCTGCAAACAAAGCTAAAAGTCTACAAAGCAGTTGTATTATCCACACTGCTATATGCTTGTGAAACCTGGACTGTTTATCTGCGACACGCTAGGAAATTAAACCACTTCCACACAGTCTGCCTAAGGAAGCTACCGAAGATTAAATGGCAAGACAAGATTCCAGACACTGAAGTCCTAGAAAGAGCATCCATGCCCAGTATCCACACTCTACTGATGAAGAATCAGATTCGCTGGGCTGGTCACTTGACTCGCATGCCAGATCACAGGCTCCCTAAACGAATTTTTTACAGCGAACTGCGTTGTGGTAAACGCTCCCAAGGTGGCCAGAGGAAACGTTTTAAAGACACTCTGAAAATTTCACTGAATGCTTTTGGAATTCATCATGACACCTGGGAGGCTGCAGCCAGAGACCGAAATTCGTGGCGTGCATCATTGCGCAAAGGTGCAGTCATATGTGAGACAACCAGGACTGCAAGAGCTGTGAAGAAAAGGCAGGACAGAAAAATCACTGCAGGAAATCCTCCTCCAGAGACGTCAAGCATTCTTTGCCCACATTGTCAAAGAACATTTCGAGCCAAAATAGGCCTTATCAGCCATCTTAGAACCCACGGCTCCACACCTTCAACCCCACTGGATGAAATGAATGGTCATCATCATTCTTGATGGACAAACAACAGTAGTAGTAGTTGTTGTAGTAGTAGTAGTTGTAGTAGTAGTAGTAGTAGTAGTAGTAGTAGTAGTAGTAGTAGTAGTAGTAGTAGTAGTAGTAGTAGTAGTAGTAGTAGTAGTAGTAGCAACAGTTTTAGTAGTAGTTAAGTTCGTTGCATATTATTTACATGACGTAGCAGTCAACCCCAGAATTGTTTGGCTCCTGGTAAATCCTGGGCAAGTTTACGTTCAGTAGTTTGTCTTTGCTTACTGAACGACCCGCACCCATACCATTTAATTAAAAAAACACAACGTAATGCGGTCTGCTGCCAAATCGCGCGCAGATGTGTTTCGAACGTAGGTATGCGGGATTACAAACTGAGTCCGTAAACACTACGCCACGTAGTCGGCTTAGTAGTAGTGTTAGTAGTCGTAATACTCATTCATTCAGTAGCATGTCCCATGCAGAACCTTGCTCCCATAATAACCGTTCGGAAAACCTCTCGGTCATAAGCAAGATGTCCCGCGTCCGATACACCCACCTGGAGATCATCTGCCACATCCTGCACCCATCTTCTCTTCAACATTCCTGTTCTTCTCTTCCCAGGCATATACCCCTCCATGATTATTCTCTCCAAACTTTCATGGCGTTTCAAGTGACCAAAATATAGTAGTAATACTAGTAATAGTAATAGTAGTAGTACTAGTACTAGTAGCAGTAGCAGTAGTAGTAGTAGTAGTAGTAGTAGCAGCAGCAGCAGCAGCAGCAGCAGTAGTAGTAATAATAGTAGTAGTAGTCTATGGGTTAACGTCTTTCTCCATAATCCCGTATATTCTCGTGAGTAACATAACCTGCCTGAGAATCGGTAGCTGTTCGCGCCGCGTTGGTAACTTAGGGGTATGTGAGCCGGTCGCCCAGAAATCAATGGCAAACTACTGAGCGTAATCTTGCCTAGTGCATCAACAGCAGCTGAAAAATGCTGATGCTGGCTACAACGTCCTGTAAGGATATGCCAAAAGAAAGTAGTAGCAGCAGCAGCAGCAGCAATAGCAGTAGTAGTAGTAGTAGTAGTAGTAGTAGTAGTAGTAGTAGTGGTAGTAATAGTAGTAGTAGTAGTAGTAGTAGTAGTAGTAGTAATAGTAGTAGTAGTAGTAGTAGTAGTAGTAGTAGTAGTAGTAGTAGTAGTAGTGGTGGTGGTAGTAGTAGTAGTAGTAGTAGTAGTAGTAGTAGTAGTAGTAGTAGTAGTAGTAGTAGTAGTAGTAGTAGTAGTAGTAGTAGTAGTAGTAGTAGTAGTAATAGTAGTAGTAGGAGGAGGCGGAGGGGGAGGCGGAGGAGGAGCAGCAGCAGCAGCGCTGGCAGTAGTAATGGTTGCAGTATTGTTGGTGACTGCGGTGGTTGCAGTGGTAGTCTCAATTATACTCGTAGTAGTAGTAGTATTTATAGTAGCAGAAGAAGTAGATAAAGAAGAAAATGAGAAAGAAGAAGTAGGAGATTGTGAAGAGGCCTAGGGAGTAAGGAGAAGAGTTAAAGATTATGGGTACAGTATAACATTAACGATGGCTATGATGTTCTGTCAGCGATGAAGAAATCTTCCCACGGACTATAAAACCTGTGGTACTATCTGCAGATCGCTGTACCAGTTTTGTCCATGCTCCAGAATTATTTGCTTGGTTGAATGGTAGATCTGGATAGTGACGCACGCTTGTTTCTTCTGAGAAGAAGCTGCTGGCGTTATTTAGAAGTTAAAATTTAGTTGCATATCCTTAACAGGACGTCGCAGTCAACACTATCATGTTTTGTTGTTGTGATCTCTTGGCAAATTTACGTACAGTAGTTTGCCATTGCTTTCTGAGCAACCGCCACCCATAGCATTTCGTAAATAACCAACGCAAGGCGGTTGGCTGCCAAACCGTCCGCAGCTGTGTTTCGAACGCGGGTATGCGGGATTATGAACTGCGTCCGTAAAACCTTCGCCACGGAGCTGGCTATTTAGAAGTGTCAAGTTAAAATCCCCGGGAAGGTTAACCCGGTCAACAAATGCCCGCAGAAGTCGGATGTGTCGGCCTAACGGCGCAAGAACGCAGCTCTGCTGTAAACAGGCACAACGCAATCACATCCGAAAAAAAACTCCGGATGAACGAAGAAGAAGAAGAAGTTAAAATCCTTGTGTGACATACATATCTAATTGTCAGCTAGCGAAGTTGATAGTGAACTGCGGTGGCAATGTCAGGAGCACGGTCGTACGCGGGTTCGACGCCTGGAAAGATCGGCCACCTATTCTGCTTGTTCTCAGGCCTACAACATATGATGGTGTTATTACGTCACACAACCATAGCAGGAAGCTGTGTCGGGATAATTTATTTACACAATAATTTCTGATAATTTTATTGTTGTCACAAATTCCTAACATATTAACCGGTTGAGAACCTGCTAGATCATTAAAATAACGAATTGAATTAGGCGATATTAATATATGTACATCGACCAGCTACTGAGCTAAGTGCTCGGAGCGACACTGTGAGCTGTGGTTTTCGTGTGAAATGCTTTTATATCTGTCTGCGGATGTCTGTATTGTGAACTGCATGTTCAGAAAATGGAGGCCGGACGGTCGATAAACTAGCTGGTTTTGCATTCTGCAGTAATATGTATGAAAGTCCTACTTTTCTAATGACTGCTACTTCCATCGAGGATGAAGTGTAAATTTCGTGGAGGGCTGTTGTGTTGACATTCTGGCAGCAACCTTATGCATTAATGTGACAGTGCATGCTGTTGGTTTGTTGGTACTGTTGTCTGTTCCACTTTTCACATGGGACAGCGAGGAGCATTTTCTGTGATATTCACTGGCACAGGAAATGAGCATTATGGAGTGACAGTTTGCCGTGAAGTTGGAACTGCGACTAACAAACTAAAGGATATGCAACTAACTTTTCTTTCTTGACTGAGTCTGGCAATCAGAAAGTCATTGGGAGCACAATTAGGTGTGGTCATTAGTTGCAAAATTACTCATACACAAATCTTCATTTTCTGCTGATAACAACGTTACAGTATGCATCACTTATACAAGTTTGCCAATTAAAGTATCACAAGCGGACAAACAGATGAGAAACCTGAAGACTGTGATGACTGTGGTTCATCTTAAATTAAAACTGACAATCTGAAATCCTACAAGAGAATGCTTGAATAAGTGAAATAACACGTGTGACATTTGTTTCAAATAAATTCCTTAAACAGACTGTCTTATGTTGAGACAACATATCAAAGAAACATAATAAAAATGTTAGGTGTTCTTTGTATACGTTATTTGTTTTGGCAATCTGAAGTGCAGCGCACAAACACGGAAGAAGCACCTAACAACTTTGATGGTAGTTTGACATCTTTTATTCAAGTTTGCCATCTGATTTAACAAGAACTCATAGGCAGGGTCAATATCTTTACAGATGAGAACTTCAGCCAATGGCTGATCATGAAGCTTCCTGATGAAACCCATTCTATATGTGTCTGGTTTGTGCCATTTTCTTCAATTTAATGTATGTCTGCATTGACACATCTGTGCATGATTGGTGTTTACATGTTCCTTCATCTATCTCTTAAGATTTTGTCATCTAATTTCATTCTATTTTTTAAATCTTAGAATGTGTCCAAGATTGTTTTTGTCATGTTTTTTCATTAACACAAAATCATGAACACGTCCATATTTTTTCATCATCTTTATTTGCAGTCCAATATGTTGGATAGAAACCATCAAATGTGATGCATCTTGTATTTGTCAAAAATTATTCTGGCTAACAAAATAACAGAATGCAACAAAGAAATCTTGCAAAACCACAGAAGGATGAGAAATTACAATAACTGTAATAATGGCTGTAATGCTGTTTCTTTTTCTCTCTCAACCTAACAATTAAAGTGTCTTTGGAGAACACATATGGGAGAGGGACCTTGTACATATGGTGCTTGTGTTGCTATTTTTACTCAAACTGACAAATGTGGCACAAGAGAACCATCCATCCATCATGTGCCATGCCGATAAGCGTGGGCGGTCATGTTTTGCCATCTCACTCGATCACCAGAGTCTTAGCTCAGCTCCGCGTTCCTGTCTCGACCATGCCACGTGGCCAAGCCATCCAGGTATTTACTTCTCGGTCTTCAACTTGGTCTCTTCCCCTCGATCGTGCCAGTTGTCACCAAGTTTTCCAAGTCACTTCTCATAACATGCCCAAAAAATTCTGTCTACGTCTAATAACTTTAATCAGTTTACGATCTTCATTTGTTTCTTGAAGGACTTGTTCATTGGTTTTTCTGTTTGTCCATGGTATTCTCTGCATTTTCCACAGAAACCACATTTCCACAGCCATCAGATGATTTTCAGCTTGCCTGCTCATTGTCCACGCTTTACATCCATACAAAAGAAAAGGTTCTATGTAGCACCTTTTTTCCGAAATGTGTATGGATTAAGTGTTTTTTTCGTGGTGGAATGGAGTTCGGACCGTGCAACGGAGTTCGTGCACGCGCGTCCGGTTTTCTTTCGGCGTATCATCGGCGCCCGGTGGCGATAGTTAAGCCTAACATGACGACCAGACGACCAGCTAGGACACAACGTGGTAAGAGGGCGGGCGCGCGCAGAAGGCGCTTAAAATGTGACAGACTGGGTATCGGAAATGTTCGAGTACTGTACTGGAACTGTGCATCATTTAGTCAACGCCGACCCATTCTTGAAAAACTACTGTACGGAAACGATATTGTAGTCTTGCAAGAAACACAGCTCACCGACGGAACAGTAAATGTCGCGGGATTTCAGGGTTTCTTTAACAGGCGGCACCTCGGACAGGCCATTCTGGTCCGCGACAACATACTAGTGTCTGAGATCGATATGTCCGCCTGGAACAGCGATGCCCTGCAAGTGCAGGCATTAAGAATAATGACACCAGTGCAGCTTGTAATCGTTAACGTCTATGCGCGAAATGGGAAGGTCGACGTGCGACAATGGCAGAGTTTGTTCGATATGGATGAAAGGCATATCATCTACTGCGGGGACTTCAATGCCAGAGGCAGTCAATGGGGGAATTGCATCACCAATAGACAGGGAGAAGATTTGGAGGACGCCCTGGCATCTGCTGCCCTAATCTGTCTGAATGATGGGAAGGTCACTAGAATGGCCACTCGACCAGGCGACTCTGACAGCATCATTGACTTGGCTCTGGTGTCGCCCACCATCGCACCAAGGTGCCGGTGGGGCACACTGGGATACCACGATAGTGACCACTACCCTTGTGTCATCCTGATCAAGAAAGACGGGGCCATGAGTCAAAGAAACAAGACCAATGCCTTCCCGTACGACACCACTGGTCAAGACGCCATAAGCAAGATCAGAAGAAGGAAACTAACTTCCTCCCGTAGGAGACAAGAAAGATGGCTGCAGCCACCATGGTGGAATGGAGAGGTCGAGAAGGTGTGGCTGGGAAAGAGGCAGGCTGTCAAAGACTGGCAAAAGGCCAGAAAGGCTAACATGCCACAGGTTGAGTTGGCGAACCTGAAGACTGAGGTCGTTAGGACGACGACTTTATTCAAATCCTGCGCCAAACAGGCCAAGGCCGACAAATGGGACGAGTTCTGCAGGAAGGTGTGCTCCGAGCAATCTCTTACGACATTCTGGCGCCTCCACAAGAGCATGAACGGTGCTGCACAACGTAGGGGTATTCCAGACTTTCAAGGCACAGACCTCGCATGGAAAAAGTCGGATGCGGATAAAGGTAAGGCCCTTCTTGCACGCTACATAGAACAGACTGACCAGAAAGACGAGCCCGCCAGACAGAGGACCACAACAACACTCTCTCAGTTGTGCGAGGGGGTCGGGACAGACGAAGAATGGACAATCACAGTTGAGATATTGCGTGCAATGCTCAAGAAATCACCTAACACCGCCCCAGGCCCAGACGGCATCCGATATGGTGACCTAATGGTGATATCAGATGATGACATGGAAGAACTGGCCAGAGAATTCAACACCAGTATCCAGAGGGGTCAGGTCAAAGAAGAATGGCTACACAGCTACTTGCTGCCGCTGCCAAAACCGAACAAAGACAACTCCATGATAAGCGGCTACAGAATCATTACGATGCAGAATACTGTTGGCAAGCTACTGGAGAAAATTATAGCACACAGACTTGCTTGGGACTTGGAACAGCTCGGCTGCTTCCCGCCCACACTTGGAGGATACAGACGCAACAAAGAGTCACGGCTGAATGCGGCGGTCTTTGCTAAAGATGTTTACGAAGGATTTCAGGTCAGAGAAGAGACATGTGCGGCCGCCATAGACTTAGAGGACGCATATAACAGAGTATCTTTCGAGCACTTGATGCAAACCCTCCTCAGACTGAAAGTGCACCCTCACCTTGTACGATGGATAGCTGCAGTTCTACTCCAAAGGAAGGTGGTGCTAAGATGTGGGAGTTGGTCATGAGCCGATAACGATGTGTCCAGGATTGCCGCAGGGTTCACCACTGTCACCAGTACTATTCAACGTGTATACGGTGCCGATCACTGAACAACAGTTGGATGGGAGGGGTAGGACTCTATCATTCGTTGACGACATCCTCGTGTATCGACAGGGTCGAGATAGACGGGCGGTTGCCAACTATATGCAGGGCGAACTAGATCGAATCTCCTCATGGTGTGCTGATGCCGATGCCCTTGTCAACCCTGCAAAGGCAACGGTTACATGGTTCTCACTAAACAACCATATTGTGAAAACAGACCTGCCGGCAGTAAGAATGGATGGGAGCATTCTGAGTAGAACCCAGTCAATGACATATCTTGGCGTGAGGCTTGATCGTAGCCTGTCCTTCAGAGATCATGTCGATTATGTCATAACGAAGGCTCGAAAAGGTTTGGCAGCAATGAGAGTCATGGCGACTGCCAATATCGAGCAAAGACTGCTATTACTTCTGTTCCAAGGACTTGTGCTTTCACGCATCGAGTATGCCCTGGCCATCCTCACTGTCAGCCCTACACAGATTGGAAGACTTGAAAAGGTACAAAACGAAGCCATGCGCATCATTTTGGGCTGCACGAGAGACACCAGCTGTGTAGCAATGAGATACCTCCTTGACTTCCCGACAATGGAACACAGGATCAAATCTGGAGAGCTCGTGCATACTTAAAAATAAGTGCAGATGAGCAGCACCCTCTGCATGACGCTGTATTCAGAGAAAAGGGTGACAGGCTAAAGAGGGGCAAATCATGGATGGGTCGGGCGGAAGATGTCGTCGGACAGGTCTGCAGTCTTACCAGTATCAACCCCGGCAAGGAATGGGTGCCGGTGCCTCCAGCTTTTAAATGTACCTTCTCCTGCATTATCACACTCGACAGACGGTGCAGAGAGCAGAACCCTGCCGCTGTCAATGCAGAGGTTAACTGCGCTCATCTATGATCACTCAGATAGCCCCGAAGTGCTCATCTATACAGATGGATCTGTTGTAAAGCAGCAGAGAAGTGCGTGGGCATTTACAGCCCGTTCAGCGGGCCGAACCGTTCAAGAATCCAGTGGTGCCCACTCTATGACCACGAGCAGCATGACGATGGAGGTGATGGCAGTTACACAGGCTTTCATATGGCTGGAATCACAGCATTATACCAACGTGTGTGTACTAAGTGATTCAATGAGCATGATTCAGAAGGTCGAAGCTGGATCTGTACGTAGACAGTGGACTGAGTCGCTGCGGAAGTCTGTTGTCCGCAAAGTCACCTTCATCTTCGTCCCGGGACATGCGGGAGTCGAGGGAAATGAACGAGCTGATAAATTGGCTGGCTCTGCACCCCCTGTAGATGGCCAGCCCAGGGATCGTGCCGATGTTATTAACGCCCTTAAAGATATGGCGAGAACAGAGGATTTTGACGCCAGTGATTCCACATCGCTTTCCAGGATGAAAGACCTGGGAGTAAGAATCGGCACAGCCAGACGCGAGAGGTACATCGGGAAAACAAAGCGCCTCGTCAACCAACACAGAACTGGCACTATTAGCCACCGGACGCTGATGCATATGCTGGGGGGAGGATCTGAGCACCTATGGACATGTCCGGAGTGCAACGAAGATACCCCAACTGATAACTAACTAACTAACTATGTAGCACCTCAACACTATTTTTCTCGTTCCAATTGATATCTTTTTATTGGTTAGTATGTTTTTCCTCTTGCAAAAGGCTACCTTCGCAATGGCAACCTTATTCTAACCTCTTCAAGGCATCTCCCATCAGATGTTATTACTGTTCCTAGATAACTGTACCGATTAACTTGCATAAGAATATGCCCATTTACTCGTATATCACATTATGGTATTTCGTTCTTCCCAGTGACGACCATAATCTGTGTCTTCTTACTATTCAATTCTAACCCTAGTTGCTCACTGTGTATAACAACTGCATCTACTAAATGGTGCAGGTCCTGTTCATTGTCTGCAATCAAGACTGTATCATCTGCATATCTAATGTTATTGATGTATCTTCCCCCAATACTTATTCGTTCCATTTCTTCTATATTTCTGAAAATATTTTCACTGCACAAGGAAAAAATATCTGGAGACATTACATATCCCTGTCTCACACCTCTTTTAATTGGCTGATATTGACCTACTTCATTATAAATTCTGATGGCAGCTTATTTTTTCCAATATATGTTTTTTACAAGTCTAAGGTCTTTTCCATTAATTTGTAGATCTTCAAACATCCTTATCATGTTGACATGTCTCACTTTATCGAAAGCCTTTGTGTAGTCAATAAACCAAAGATATAGATCTTTGTTTACTTCTATAGAACGTTCACTTACTGTTCTCAGTAAATACACAGCATTTACTGTACCCTTCCTTCTACAAACCCACATTGTTCTTCTCCTATTTCAGGTTGTATTTTCTTCCTAACTCTTTGCATGATAATTCTTAGCTAATTCTTCGTGATGTGGCTCATTATACTTCTTTTTCTTCTGCGTTCATCCGTTGTTTTTTTTCCGGACGTGATTGCGTTGTGCCTGTTTACAGCAGAGCTGCGTTCTTGCGCCGTTAGGTCGACACATCCGACTTCTGCGGGCATTTGTTGACCGGGTTAACCTTCCCGGGGGTGTCTTAAGACGTTAGACTCTCACTGTTGTGGTGTTATCTCCTATCCCAGCTGGCCCATATAGAACAGCCAAAGGCATCCTGGTCAGCCCTCAAGGGAAGGCAGGGGCAGACCATGGGCATTCCCCGCCATTCAAGGAGGCTTCCATAATTGCAGAGCCAACACACAGCGCTCTGGTACTGGGCTCACCCAAGAAAGCGTCACGTCCTGCAAATGGCTGCTTAGCCTCACTTCCGTATATTGAGCCTTCCGTTCACTATAGGCTGTTCTTCTGGAAGCCAGAAGAATGCAGTCTGCAGATGACATCCACACAATGAGCTTTAGATTCGGACTTTCCACGTAATGGATTTGCAATCCAAGCAATATTCCATTTCGTGCCACTAGGACACTTTTTCCACCTTTTATAAAGCCCACACAGTGAGCTTTTGATTTGGACTTTCCACGTAATGGATTTGCTATCCAAGCAATATTCCATTTCATGCCTCTGGGAGGCTTGTGTAACCGACATGCCTGTGGTATGATGTGTGGCAGTCTAAATACTTCTTCGTGCACTTTTAAATGTCAACCTGAATGTAGTTAAAGTAAGCTGCAGTCAACTTGAGCTTATTGATATCGCCATAGAGCTTTTCCTAAAATGAAGCAGGCGTGGGCCAAAATATCTTTCTCTGTTCTGCATATATTGGGCACTCTTGCAACAAATGTTTAGCTGCCATTTTACCAATTCCACAATTACATTCATCGGTTTCTCCTATCTTTAGTTTATTGAACAAGTGGTATTTCAGCCTGTTATGTCCTGTGCGGAGTCTGAAGATTGCTACTTGTTCTCTTCGGTCGAGTTTGTAATATGCATCATCCTTCTGGTGGCCTGGATGTTCTGATTCCCATTTAGCTCTATATGTGCTTTTTATACACCTCTTTGCCTCATCATAGGTTATGTCTATGTCAGGCTGTGGTAGTCGTCCACCCTCTTTTGCTAGTTTGTCAGCCTGTTCATTTCCAGGTATACTGCAATGTGATGGGATCCACTGTATTACAACTTTTTTGGATTTCTGGCATAGACCATGGAGTGCTGCTCTTAGGTCGGCTAGTTCTGTGCTGTTGTTGCTCTTCAGTATTGAGACAGCTGACTTTGCATCTGTGAAGATAGCTATTTGCTTCTCTTTATTTTCTTCCATCAAGAGCATTTCTGCTGCAATTTACAAAGCATCTACCTCCGCTTTGAAGTTACTTGAAAATTTTCCAGTTGCCACTGACTGTGTTTTTTTCACATCAATTTTTAAATTTAGGAGAATTTCTTCTCCTCCAATTTCTATTGAAATTTGGCTGATCCATCTGTATATGCATGGGTCCAATTGCTGCTTGGGTAATGTTCTGTTATGTAGTTTAGGGTTATTTCTCTTCTTCCGGTTTCATGCTGAGTGTTCTTTTTCTCAATACCAGGAATGTTTTCTATCATCTCAGGCAGTTGCTGCTGTCTCCAAGCTGGGAAGTTGTGTGCATTGTAAATGGGTTTGACTGTTTATATGTTAAGTATGGGATCTGCCCTAATCTTTCGTTTTGCAGTTTCTACAAAGTTGCTACGCTTCAGTCTTACCTTTCCAAAACCATTAAACCTGTTGTATATAGGGTGGTCTGTCAATCTTCTAAATTGTTCTGCTTGTTGCTGGGCTCTTCAATCTCTTCTATCCTGCATTGGTTATAAACAAGTGATCTTTCTTTGTTCATTAATAGGCGTTGTCTTCAGGCTTCCAGTTATGATTCGCATTCCTTGGTTTTGGACTCTACTTATTTTGTTAAAGTTTGACTTAGCTGTTGTTGCCCAAGCTGCAATGCCATATTCCAGTACTGGCCTCACCCGTCCAGTATGTAACTTCTTGAGAAATTTTTCATCTGCTCCCCACGTTGTACCAGCAAGCTTTTTCATGATTGCCATTTTTTGCCTTGCTCTTGTTCGATTTTTCTCAACCTGTGTCTTCCATGTCAGGCGACGATCAAAGGTGACTCCTAGATAGTTTGGATTTTCTTCATGGCGCAATATTTTCCCATTCAATACCAGCTTAGGTTGCTGAGTTTTATTTGAGAGGGAGAACACTGTGTGTGTTGTTTTCTCCTCACTTATCATCACTAGCCATGATTTTGACCAGTCTTCTAGCGCTAATAAGGCTTGCTGTATTGTGCTGTTAGCTGTACTAATATATTCTTCAGATGTCCATATGGCTAGGTCATCTGCAAAGGAGGATGTGTGTACTCTGGCTGGACAATTGTCTGTGATGTCATTTATATATGCTAGGAATAATGTTGGTGAAAAGACTCCTCCTTGGGGTAGACCTTGCTCCAACAGCATCATTTTGCTTGTTTGTCCTTGTACTTTTGTCCTGGCAGTTCTTTTCTCAAGGTAGTGGCTCATCCATTTATACATTTTTCCACAAACATGCATGTTTTGCAGTTTTACTTTCAGTCCTTACTTCCAAACTTTGTCAAATGCTTTTTCTAAATCTATCCAGACTGCTAGTGTGTGCTTTTTCTCTTGGAAGGCATACTCCATTTCCTGAGCTATATAGGTTAGTTGATCTTCAGTGGATCTGTACTTTCTGAATCCTGCTTGGTGTGGTGTTAAGAGTTGGTTTTCTTCCTGATGCCATGTTAGCCTGCTTTGATAATGCGTTCCATTAATTTTCCTACACAGCTAAGCAGACTGATAGGTCGATAGCCATCTGGTTCTTCCAGGTCTTTTCCTTTCTTTGGGACTGGTATTAGTATAGCTTCCTTCCATGCCTGTGGGGCTATTCCTCTCTTCCAGCTGTGATTTAGGACTGCTAGTAGTTTCTTTTTGTGCCTTGGTGCCTAGTCCTATTAGGATTCCATCCTTTCCTGGTGATTTCTTCTTTTTTAGGGTATTCATTGCCTGTTCCATTTCTTCCATTGTTAGATTTGCCATAATATATTCTGCTGCTGTCTCTGTATTTCTATGATGTATTGTTTGTCTTTGATTGCTTTCTTCTGTTCGGTTGTAACATCAATGAGGTTTGCATTGGCATAGTGTTCAATTAGTGCATTTGCAGACTTTTTTCCTGTAAGCAAGGCATTTCCTTGTTTCATTGTTATTTGTTTGTTTCTAGGTCCTTCATTGTTCATGACTTTCGCTAGTTTCCATAGTTTGTTTCCATCCCTGTCAAAATTCAGGTTTTCTGTTTTTTTTCCCCCTCCAACAATCTCTTGTTGTTTGATTTACTGTTCTTTTATATTTTGCTGAGATGGCTTTGAGAGAGATGTTCGCTTCAGTTGTTTCTCTCTCTCTCTCTCTCTCTCTCTCTCTCTCTCTCTCTCTCTCTCTCTCTCTCTCTCTCTCTCTCTCTCTTTCTCTCTCTCTCTCTCTCTCTCTCTCTCTCTCTCTCTCTCTCTCTCTCTCGCTCTCTCTCTGTGCTGTCTTTCTGGCATCTTCAACTTTGTCCTAAAAAATTTGTAGTTCTCCAGTCCAGTATGATTTGTAATTTGTCCTCGCTCCTCTTGGAATAGACTCAGTGGCCGCCTGTATTATTTCTCTGTTTAGACTTTTCACCATTTGCTTCATGTTGCCATATCGTGTATTTATGTTTTCACAATATTTGTCTGTCCCAATCTGCTCGTTTGTAATTCCAGCTGGGCAAAGGCTTTTGCTCCTGTAGAACATACTCCATATTCTGAGGGGGCTGAGTGGTCTCGAGGTATGGTGTCCGCCTCGAGTGCTGGAGGTCCCGGGTTCAGTCCCCGATGAGGACCGGGATTTATTTAAAAAATCCACCTGGACTTCCAGTAATAAAATTTCCCCTGGTCTCTGTGTAGTTTGATTAATTGATTGATTGATCTAGGAACCGACATCACAGCATTCGGGACACTCCCATAAACGCTCCGTCCCCATCCTCAGCAACCAGCGAAGAGTTCCAACACTAATAGTTCCAGTTCTCTGGGTAGTGAGTTCGGACACCCGTGTGTATTGTTGCGCACGTAAAAAATCCCTTGGCAGGTGGAAATCGAAAAAAGAGTAGCCTAACGGCGCTGACCTGGAAAAATTTCGAGTTAAAAATCTACCCAAAGTATTTCAGGATCCTCGCCGATGCAACGGAGGTCGTGCATTGAGCTGAGTTTCTCCAGACTCAGGTTTGAGTTAGGAGGAAAACGGAGCACTTTTTGGGCCCAAAAACTTAAAAAAACATCCATCGATCGGTCCAGCAGTCCCCCGAACACTAAACCGGAAAGTGATTGCCGGACCAATGCAAATGAGGCTCTAAGGGATACTTCTTGTTTGCGGTGAATTAAAATTGAATACCAAATTAATATACTATGACACAACGAACGACGTATAAAACTAACATACCTAACAATAACATGAAATTTAAAATAATAATAATAATAATAATAATATTAATAATAATAATAATAATAATAATAATAATAATAATAGTAATAAACATAAATCCTTCGTTGTTACTAACAATTTGTTAGGAAAGCAGCGCATAAGTTCAGTTCAATTATGAAAGTGCCAAATAAGAAAATATGGAGCCGAAGATATGCAATCTGTTATATAGAGGGAAGTCAGCCGAGTTATACACTGGCATCCACAAATGCATTGTTTCCCGATGAATGGATGCACCCCAAAGAGTGAACAAGGCGAAGACAACTTCCGACCAGAGTTGCCATTTTGACGCTTTTCGCACCTAAATGTGATGCTTTTTCAAGTAATCTGGGGCTAAAATATTGCATTTGACGCGGCAGCGCGAATTTGGTGCTTCACAATTTTGTGTGTGTGCTTTTTGGTGCTTTTTTGGGTGGGTAGATATTACTTAAAAAATTATTTTGGGAACACTAAAAAGCCGAATTTAAACTGAAGTGAGGGAGTATAACAGTCTTATTACTTTACCGCTCAATATTCAACTAATTTAACTCCATTTAATACGATATAGCTAAAAAAAAAAACGACATCTGCAGACAAGACAAGTCTAAACGTAGGGTTCTCAAAGTTTCATGTCCGTGAATGTTATAAGTAGATTATTCAGTTAGCAGTTGATACTTCTGAATCACAGTTCTACAGTAAGTGTAAAGGTACACTGTTTTATGCAACAGACTAAAATATCACAGCATATTATATGGCCACTAATTAATGTGACTAGTGTTAGTCTGCTGGGGCATTGGTCTGTCGTGATAATAGGTCAGCAATGATATTATCCGTACCCTTGATGTGACGGATTTCAAAGTCGAAATCCTGAAGTAGAAGACACCATCTTGCTAATCGATGATTGTTTGGAGTGCCTTGTTTAAATACCAGCAGTGGCGCATTATCGGTCAAAACAACAAAATGGGAACCTAAGAGGAACTTAGATAAACGACGCTTACAAAAAAGTAGACTTAATGCCTCCAACTCAACTGTGGAATAACGGATTTCTGCCTTTTTAAGCTTGCGGCTGACATAGAGTATTGGATGTCTCACGCCTTGATACTCCTGCATCAGGCATCCTCCAATTGCGATAGCACTCGAATCTGTGGTCAGAATAAAAGGTATATCTATGTTTGGTAATCTCAATACGGGTGGGTTAGAAAAAATTGATTTCAATTTGCACATTACATCCTCTAAGCGGATACTCTTACAAAATTTCTCTGGTTGATCTTTTGTCAACAGATTAGAAAAAAATTGATGTGAGTTCTGCCCAGTTTGGTATAAACTTGGCATACTAGTTTATGAGACTTAAAAGGCTTCTGACCTGTTTCTTTGTAGTTGGAACTTGCAGGTTCAGAATTTTTGATACAATTCTATCATCTGTCAATAGTTTCCCTTCGGAAATCCTATGACCTAAGAAGTCTATCTGTTTATAGCCTATTTCAATCTTGGAAGGTTTGATAGTAAGTCCAAAAAGAAGAATTTGATTAAAGACTTGTCGGAGTGTAAGTAAGTGAGAAGTCATGTCTGAAGAATGGACACATATATCATCAATATATGATTGCACGTCCTTGATGCCGTGCAATAATAGTCTAGTTAATCTGACAAATGTAGCGGGAGCGTTCTTTAGGCCAAAAGGAAGATATCTCCATTCATATAGACCAAGCGGTGTAGAAAATGCGGTTATATGCCTTGAAGAGGGAGATAGTGGTACTTGCCAGTAACCTTTTGCTAAATCAAGTTTCGAAAAAATGGATGATTGAGACATATTCAAAATGAGGTCTTCACAGCTGTACATTGGCTCAGCATCTGTCGTTGTTATAGTATTTAATTTCCTGTAATCTATGCATAAACGAATGGTTTGGTCCTTCTTTTTCACCAGAACAATTGGCGAAGAGTACTGGGACACAGATTTCTGTATTATTTTGTTGTTTTCTAAGTCTAAAATTTCTTTATCCAAATTTGCCCTATAATGTAATGGAATTGAATATGGTCTACATTTGATAGGTGTTAGATCTGTCAAAATAATGGAATGTGTTATTTTGTCAGTCTGTCCATGTTTGTTTGAGAAGATAGTTTTATAATCGTTAAGAAGAGACAAAATGTCTTGTCGCTGCTGTTGTGTCAAAGTGTCAGAGATTTGTATGTCCTTCATCGTACTGTCGTCGTTCATGATTGGTACTGGAATTTCCGTATTGTCTACGTCCGTCTGATTTATTACTGACGCTACTGTTTGTAAATTGTCTTCAATGTCATTGTAGTCATCGTCCAGAATAATCGTTGCTAATGTGTCGTTAACTTCGTCGTATTTGTCGTTATCACATATTGTCGGTACTGTGAATATGTTTTCGTCGTCTTCGTTGTCACAAGAATGAGTCGTTAATGATGCTTCGTTTAGATCTTCGTTTGTCGTGGTGTTCTTCAGTCGTATAGTTGTCGTCTCGTTTTCGTTGTCATTCTTGTCAGTCTGGTTATTGTAATCTGTTTCCTGCGTCTGCTTGTTCATGTCACTGTCATTTCTAGAATAGTACGGTTTTAACATATTTACATGGAATATTTTCAACTTGCCATTCAAAGAGATTTCGTAGTCAACTTCCGAAATCCTTCTTACAACTTTAAATGGTCCCTGCCAAGAGGTTGATAGTAAATCTCTCTTGTCAGGTAGTAATAGTAAAATATCTTGATTCGGTTGTAATATAATAGTTTTTGCCCCTTTGTTGGCGTACTGCCTGTACCTAAAACCTTTCTCCTGTAACGATGTTCTGGCTAGTATACAGGATCTAATGATTTTTTCTCTGGTGTCAGTGACCAAATCATAGGTGGAAACTGGTAATTGGGTGTTTACGGGTTGTGATATCATATCTTTGTACATAGCGAGAGGTCCTCTTGGGTTCGCTCCATATACTAATTCAAACGGAGAGAACCCCGTGCTTGACTGTGGGACTTCTCTGTATGCGAACAGCACCGTTGGGAGAAGTATATCCCAATCGGCTGGATTTTCAGCTGTCACTTTGGATAACATATGTTTTAGGTCCCCATTTAATTTTTTGCAAATTCCGTTTGCGGACGGTCGATAGGGGCTTGTAAAACATTGTTTTATGCCCAGTATCTTAGTTACCGATTGGGTGGCATTAGATATGAATTGCGTTCCTCTATCTGATATTATCTTCTCCAGAAAGCCAAAACGGGAGAATATCTGTAATAATACGTCCGTTACATCCTTAGAGGAGATAGATTTTAATGGAATCATTTCTGCCCACATTGAACACAGATCAACGAGTGTAACGATGTACCTATTTCCTTTGTTTGAGATGTAGTTTAAAGGACCCACTAAATCAACCGCCACGATTTGAAATGGTCTCGAGGCAGTTGTGGTTGATTGGATTTCTGCAGTAGGGTTTTTACCTTTCTTAATTAGTTTTTGACAGATATCACATGATTTACAATAGGTTTTTATGTCTTGGCAAAATTTAGGCCAATAAAATTGGCTCAGGACTCTGGCCCTGGTTTTCTCATAACCCATATGACCTCCGAAAGGCGAGTCATGGGCTATCTGAAGGACTTTATCGCGATGTAACTGGGGTAGAATCACTTGTTGTATCGTGGTTTGATCTCTGGTATATAGCCTAGTTAAAATATTGTTATTTAATCTGAATGTCCAGGAAGTGTTTTTCGTTAATTTTGGCTTCATTCCTACTAGTCGAAAGTAGTGTGATAGGGTTGGATCTGTTTTCTGTTCTTGGATAAACTTGGTGGTGGTAATATTGGGTGCAATGATTTGAAGCGACTCGTGAAGTTGGTCGTTGTGGGTTTTGTGTGTCATTTGTCTTGTCACTATATTAGCGTATTGTGTCTGTTGTTGCACATTTACAGGCTCAATATTTTGTGGTTCGGTGGCGTCCTCAGTTTGAGGTGTTACTTTGATGGTGTCATTGAAAGATTCAACCGACCCTGTGTTCTGCACCTCTGTGAATTCGTTTCGAATTCCGTCATCGGTTGTCTCCCTTGTGCTTTTGGCAGTTTGAGACATGCAAGTGTGTTTTTTAATTCTGGAATCGCTGTTTGCTTTTTGGATACAGTTTTTCTGTTCCCATTCTCTGATTTCTTCTTCAGAGCAGGATCTTATGTTAGGAAGATACCCAAGGATAATTTCCGCGCAAGGATTCTCCAGTACTGCGCATAGCACTTGTCCTGATATAAAAGGTGTCCGAATTTCGGCCAGTGCTAGGGGGTATCTTTCGATGGTGCCTGCGAATGTGCGACATGTTACGTATTTGTGTGTGTAGTCTTTGTCATTAATTAATGTTCTTTTGATTCCACAAAGAGTCGCTCCGCTATCCCGTATTAGTGTACATTGTTTGTTGTTAACAAAACCTGTCGCAAATATTAACTTGCCTGTTGATGTTAAGGCTGCGTTGGCCATTTCGTTAGACACTGGGATTGTGTGGCCGCATAACAAAGTGGTATCAAGCTGAAATTTTCTGCAGGTGTTACATGTGTTATCAGTGATGGTGTTAATGATCTCTACCGCATTACCTAACTCATTCACACTTTCATTCTGGATGTCGCATTCGTTCTGTTGTTCAGTTTCTTCATCCGAAGATGTATCTATTAATGCGGCATTGGCCTGCTTCATCATCTTTCGGCCTTCACAACGTCCTGAGAAATGCCCATAACTGGCGCAAAAAAAAAAAAACACATTAAACTGCTCTCTGATATGCGTTCCTTTTGTTTTTTTTTGTTTTTCCACGATCATTTGGAGATGATGTGGATAATTCGGTGATTTATCACACATCGCGTACTGTTCGTGTGTTAGATGACAATACTGACACAAGACTGGTTTTGTGAACTTAGAGCGTTGTTTGAACCTATTTTAATTTGGTTTTGAATATTTGGTGTTTGTAACCGCTGCTGTTTCATTTTGGCTCATATTTAACTGAAAAATATCGCGATTAGCTGTAAAATATGCGCTCCCCTTATTTTCTATTTCTTGGATAGTCTTACAATCATTTTGCCTTAGAAATTTAGAGAAAGGGGTTGGTATTGTGTTAATGATTTTATCAATTATAATTAGCTCCTTTAGTTTATCATAGCTGTTATTTGTTTTTGCTGAGGTTATCCATTTTGTACAAATATCTTGGACTGTAGACACCTAGTCTATGAACGTTTGGTTAGGTGATGGGGCTAATTTTGAAAACTGTAGTTGATAGCCTGCTGCGTCTAGTGAAAAATGTTGGAGTATTCTTTGTTTTAAATAGTTGTAATCTTTCATCATGTTTTGTGGAATTGTCTCTATCACTTTTAAGGGCTCTAATGCTAAATTTCTCATCAGAATAAATGCCCAGTCGACTTTTGCAACGTTATGGTAAGTCATCAAACACTCGAAGTTCTCTAAATATGCGCTTCTTGAATCTCCTGAACAAAAGGGCTTGACTAAGCCTTTATATTTGTTGTATTTTTGTTCCTCTTCCTTACTTCTGATTTTGTTTACTGAAATTTCTAAGTTGGAGTCAATTTCCAGTTGTTTCAGTTTTATCTGTGTTTCTGTGTTTAATTGGGCTTGCTTGGTCGCAGCTTCGAGCTCCATTTGCATCTTCTTCTCTTGAGCCTCCAGTTGCATTTTCTTTTCCTCAGCCTCCATTTGCATCTGCATCTTTTTCTCTTCTCTTTCCGCTGCTCTGTCTTCTCGTGCAATATTTTCTGAATGCGTCTTGTGTGCCCATTCTGAAAGTTTCTCGGCATTATACCCTAACTTAATTCCTAATTCAATGCACTGTTCTAATGTTGACATCTTGTATTTTAGCTAGTGTTCACTTTATCGAAATTAAATCCCTTTGAAATTAGTCTGGGTGTACAAACTTTGGTTATCTCCCTTAATGTTTACATTCAAATTTTGTACGAGCACGTTCACTTGGTTATGAGATTAGCATATATATAAAAAGCAATGCAAAGAAAAATGTTACATCAATGAACATGAATGAGTATCGCTTAGGGATCTAATGAGCATGAAATGGGACTCATCTTATTTTACTGGTTTCTTGACTTTAGTGTTGTTTGGTTCTCCTGTTTTCTCGCCACTGCTGGAGGACAGTTTACATACACACGATCTTTTGCGGAACAATCTGATGTTGGAACCAAAAAAAAATTAGTAATTGTCACTGTAATTGTCCAGTCATGTCAATGTCAAATTTCATGAACATCACAATTTAATTACTTTTCTAGAGGGACTACAATAGCTCATTAACAGATGATACGATAGTAGCTGCAAAGTTCTAGACTTTGTTATGTATGAAAGTTGATATATTTTACTTGGCAAAACCAAGAGCTGTCTGGAAAGTAAAGCTTGTGCTTGCCAAACCCGGCTTGGAACCCTCAAATAGCCTGTCACCGTCCTAGATACCTAGGGGAATGAAACTCGGGCTCATACAGGCAACAAACTCCGTTCAGATACAATCTAACATCATTTATTTATATTATGTTACATTAAACTGGCGAAATCAGAAATACTGAAGTATTGGAAAGATCAGGTTGTGTGACAGTTTATTCCATGCTCAGTCTTCGTAGACTTAGATGGATAGGACATCTTAGGAGGATGGATGATGGTAGAATACCAAAGGATATCTTTTTTGGTGAATTACAGATGGGTAAGAGATCTCAGGTTATGAGTCGGCCTCTACTACGATACAAAGATGTGTGTAAGCGGGACATTATTGATACAGGCATTGATAATGCACATTGGGAGCAAGTCGCCGCTGAACGAGTTGCATGGAGGGCAAATATCAGAAATAGAATAAAGTCAAAAGAGAAAATTATTGCAGAAAATCACACGCCAAGCGTTTGAGACGTAAGATGGTGCATGATGGTGGAAATGACCACGTGTTCACATGCACCCACTGTGAACGGACATTTACAGCGCGAATTGGCCTTATCAGTCACACTCGCTACCGCCATAGTTAAAAGTTATTATGCCTTTTTAGAGCACAAACTATCGTCTGTCAAGACGGCAAGGTGCCAATGGAAGCTGGCGAAGAAAGGTTTTCGCAGCCAGCAACCCTCGAGTTGCGTATCACAGGAGTTTACAATAAAGCAATAATACATGATTATTACAACAACTCTATCAGCTATCTAACGTATGCGTAAGACCCCTAAATACACTTGGTTTTCAATCTATCAAGTCCCCCTTAAGGTAAGCCCTGTTGCTTCTTCGATGTCCAGTCCGTGTCTGCCTTTCCACACGTGTCACAATCCGACACGGGTAGTAACTCTCTCCGAGTTGCTCGTGAACCCCGCAATCGGCGGGCTCCATCGGTGTCCACGGGGCTGTGGACACGCTGACAGGTCCTTCGAGAAGGCTCTGGGTTATTCGAGCCTTCGAGTGACTCGGTTCTTTCCCTTTAGCTGGAGTTCTATCCCTTCTCCACTCTCTATTATCTTTATGTTAATACCGCCCTCATGTGAGACTGTGACAGTCAATATATTAGCTTGTAATCGAGTTCATAATTCTGTGGTGTTTACATTATCCTTTCATTTACGCTTATTTTTGTTTCACAATGAGCAAGAAAAATTCTCAACATTTCAGAGAACAGTGGCTCAGTGACTCGAGATTTCAAAAATGGTTGTTAAAAGTAGAAGGGGATGATACTAAGTGGTTGTGCAAATACTGCAAATTTTCAATGGCAGCCAGGTTAAGTGATACTGAGAGGCACAAGAATACAGCGAAACATCAGAAAGCCGAACAACCATTCAGTACACAAAGACAAACAACAATTACATTTGACAAACTGAAAGATGATATCAAAGAAAAGGATGCATGTCTTTGTTCATAGCTGGCCATTGTTCGCTGCGAGTTGTTGACCATTTAAGTGAACACTGCAAGGTACACGTTGGTGACAGCAAAGGTTGCAAGATCTTTAAGCTTAAATTAAAAATTAAAAATGTTTTGCATATCCTTTACAGGACATCGCTGTCAACATCAGCATCTTTCAGCTGTATGTTGATTTCTTGGCAAGATTACGCTCAGTAGTTTGCTCTTTAAGCTTAGGAGAACTAAATACAGAGCAGTTATTTATAAATGTACTTGCACCATATTTCTACAATAGACTTGATAGCTGATATTGGCAAAGGTAAATACAGCTTATTGATTGATGAGAGCAATGACATTTCTGAAACTGAGCTACTTGGGGTAGCTATTAGTTACTATTCAGAGACTAAGAAAGTAGTTTGTGGTTACTTACTTAGACTTAGTTGAAGTGAGTGATTGCAACTCGCAGGCAATATGCAATGTGTTAAAAGATTGTTTAAACAAGAATGGTCTTGAGTTGCAAAGACTAGTTGCACTCGGCACTGACAATGCATCTGTCATGACAGGTGTAAACAATGAAGTGTATACAAAATTAAAATCCGAAGTTCCTCATCTGGTACTAATTAGATGTGTATGTCATTCCCTTCAGCTGGCAGTGTCACAGGCTGCAACTGCTTGTCTGCCCAGGAACATAGAGTTCATAATAAGAGAAACATATAACTGGTTTTCTCACTCAAGTCTTCGTCAAACAAAGTACAGGGAGCTTTTTGCTTCAATAAATGATGGACAACATCCGCTGAAGGTTGTTCAATTAAGCCAGACACGATGGGTGTCCATTCAATCTGCCATTGCCAGAATATTGGCCACAGCAGTGGGTCGAGCTCAGAACTCATTTTGATAAAGCAAGACTCAACAAGCGCTGTTATACAGCAGAACTTCTATATTCTATGTTTAGCCACATGAAAAACTATGTGTTTCTCATATTTCTCAAGCATATTCTCGGAGAAGTTCAAAGTGTGAATAAGAAATTCGAAGCAGATATACAGGATCCAACAAAACGATCCAACAGCGATCTTGTCCAACTCACTGATTCTATCAGTTCAAAGATTGCTATTCCTGGAGGGAGGGGGAATAACAGAAAGTGATGCTATTCAAGATTATTTAGATCCTAATCCCAATCTAGGTTATGAGTTTGAGAAACAAATAGCAAGCTGCAAATTTCCTGATGAGAAAGAAATTCGTGGAAGGTGCATACAGTTTTTAATAGAGCTGTTGACACAGCTTCGTTTACGTTTGCCGGATAACGTTCGAGTGTTGCAGTCCATGTCTTGTCTTAGTGGAAGTGAATGTCTACAGCCAATGAAGCCTTGTATATTGGATCTTGCTAAAATGTTTATAGAAGATGCAGCTACTCTCACCCGCATCGATTTCCAGTAGGAGAAAACTTCATCATATGCCGTGAACACAGACCTCTGACACACTTGGACTGTGGGCAGAAATAGCCTCATACAGGGATGCCACCGGTGAAAATCCTTTCCAAGATCTTACTGATTTAGCTTTAACTGCGCTCATTTTACCTCATTCTATTGCAGATGGGAGTCAGATGGGAGTTATAAAATCAAAATTGCGGAACAGAGCATCAAGAGTTTGACAGCTGTTTTTACTATTAGATATGGAATGAAAAGATATGGCAAATGATGTCATGATTATAAACTACCTGAAGATATTCTACGAAAAATTGGATCACAGGAGGCACATACACGTTTCTTTCAATCATCCTCCTCATCCTCATCATCGCAGGAGCAAACACAGCAGGAAATGGCTACAGAAACTGAAGAGGAGTTGTCTGACTGGGATTTGTCAGATCTGGAATAAACTTCATTCTAATATTCAGTGATAATAATAAATTATAATGTGCTACTTTATAACATTTTGAATGAATACCGCCAGTGCTTTGTTTTAGTGCTTTCCCAAAAAATATTGCAATTTTGTGCTTTTTTTGGCTCGTAAGTAGTTCTGATTGGGATTTGACGGATCTGGAATAAACTTCAGTGGGTCGATTTTGGTGCTTTTTCATCAAAAGGAGATGGCAACACTGCTTCCGGCATTGAAACATGTCGGCCTCTGTTAACGTGAACAGCGTATAGCAACATTCTTTGACGTTTTGTAAGTAATGATTAGTCAGTTCTTTGAGTTAGTTGGTTAGTCGACTGATAATCCTCACAGTCATTGCATGTCGAATATAACATTACGACTCACTGTTAGTGTTACTGTTACATGGTAAACTGAGTAAACACGACGAGGCTCGGTTGGGAAATAAATTATTTCGAGCGAGATAGCGAGAACTATCACGATTTTAAATTTGAGAATTTACTAATGAGACGGCCACAGAAGATAGGCCTTGAAATTCAAAATCCAATGGTACCTCAATGATGCCTGTATGTCACTTATAAGTGAAGATTCTGATATTCATATTTTTGTGAAGGTGAGACGAGTTGTGATATCTCATGCTATTCACCCGTAAGTGGAGCTCTCCAATGTGTCCGATTAGTCGGATTACCTTCACCAGCGGGTGTGCATGCGAGATGATCTCAAACGGTCATGTGAAAACTGACTTAAAAAATGATTACAAAATAGTACAAGTATACATATAAAATAAATTATTAATAATCTTTAAACTTGTGTTCTCTTTAACTTTTGTAGGTTAAATCGCACGTTTTGAGTGTTGAAAAGTGAAAGTTTACATGCCATAGCGATCGATACGCGCATGCGTAGTCACCATGGGGCATGCAATATTTTTACCCATTCACAAAAACATGCTTCGCCGAAAATGTTCTTTTTCATCCACAAATAAAGCTAGTAGTACAGCGATGAAACTTTCCAGATATATTTAAAATTGTAGGCAAAGTTCAAAAATACATCTATAATTGATGCAATTCTATCCATAATACCAGAATAATGTTACAAAGTGCTCACGCCTGTCAGATCGATATTCGCAAATAAAAAAAACACGCCTCCGCAGAAAATGTTGCTTTTCTCCACAATTAAAGCTAGTACAGCGTTGAAACTTTCCAGATATATTTAAAATTGTGTGCAGAATTGAAAAATACATCTATAATTGATGCAATTCTATCAACAACACCAAAAAAAAATTAATTACAGTAAGTATGAAATATATTTGTATTTATATAAAAGGTCATGATGATTTTAACCAATCGCTGTGGACAGAATATTAGGCCTACCTTTCCTGGAAAACCCAGGATGACGTGTGTTCTTGTCACGTGAGATTTGAATGAATGACGTTGAAAGAATGCATTGTAAATTAGACAGCGTTTTCCGGGACAAGATTTTCAATGGCAGAATGACTCGGTACATGATTTTCGTTTTAACTTCGGGTAATGACACGATGGAACACGCTATGAGATTGCTAAATTAATATTAGCGAGCCCTATCATCATTTTAATTTTTAGTATTTACAAATGAGACTGCCACAGTAGATAGGCCTTGAAATTCAAAATCTAATGGTACCTCAATGATGCCTGTATGTCACTTCTAAGTGAAGATATTCACAATTTTGTGAAGGTGAGACGAGTTGCAATTTTTCATGCTATTTACCTGTAAGTGGAACTCTCCAGCAGGTCCCATTCCTCCCCAGCAGGTCTCATTCCTCCCCCTGCGGGTGTGTGTGTGCGTGCGAGATTGTCTCAAACGGTCATATGAAAACTGACTTCAAAAATATGTTCCGTCATGTTAAATGATTATAAAATAGTACAAGTATACAAATAAATTATTAATAATCTTTAAACTTGTGTTCTCTTTAACTTTAGTAGGTCAAATCACACGTTTTGTGTGTTGAAAAGTGTAGCGCAATCGATATGTGGCGGCCGTCATGACCCGTGGGTTTCCAATTCACAAAGTCACATCTTCGCAGAAAATCTGTTTTTCAACCACAATTTGAGCAAGTTTAACGATGAAACTATGCTGATTCAGGGGCAATATTTTATATGGCAATTAAAATTCACATTAAACAAAGACATCTATTGGATTCATCGATTCCGATACGCGATCATTCGGCTGCCTCTGTGTGATTTCTTCTTCTTCTTTCGTTCGCTTGAAATATGTCTATATCTGCAATGTCGTCTCTTGCATGAATTGAACTGTTTTTTTCAGTTCACACAGTGGTCCATAGAGTTTATCTTCCACTGTCGTCTCTCTAGGCCAGAAGGTTTGCCTAGATATGTTATATTTTGGGCAGTCTTGGAGTATGTGCTCTGCTGTCTGCGACGCCAATCCACATGTGCACATGGCTGTTTCACCAATCTTGAATTTTGTATACATGTGGTTGCGTAATCTATTGTGTCCTGTTCTGAGGCGCAGAATAATGACTTGTTCTGGTCTGTCCATAACGTGGTAGTCATCTTGAGCAGGTTTTGGTGGCTTTCTGACTGATTTGGTCATTCTTTTCTTTTGGTGGTATGTAACGGGCACATCTGGCTGTTCTTCTTTGGCTCCTTCCTTAGCCAATTGATCAGCTCTGTCGTTTCCGGGTACTCCACAGTGGGATGGTATCCACTGTATGGTGACTTTATGCTGACTGCTAAGTTCAGAAAGTAGTGTCCTTAGTACTGGCAATTTCCCAGAGAGGAGCGCCTCGAGTACTGATTTTGCATCTGTTAGTAGCACCACAGGTTGTGTACCATTGCTGTTATTTAGTAATTTCTCTGTTGCTATCTTGATTGCCTCAATTTCGGCATCATAGTTATGGCAGTACTTTCCTGTCGGTACTCTGGCTGTGTCCCTAGTATTATTTGGGTATTCTATGTACACTCCCGCTCCTCCATTTCGAACAGCATTTTGTGCTGACCCATCTGTGTAGACTCGGATCCAGAGATCCTGTGGGTATTCTTCATCAAGGAAGCTGAGAGTGGCTGTTCTGCGCTGCACACTGTTCTGTTCTTCCTTGTCAAATATTCCTCTCACTTTTGTCTGGATTTGTAACGATAGTCTATGCTCATCTTTCCATGGAGTTCGCTCTGGAATAGTTGTTAGGGGGGATACCAACTGTGGGCAGATCAGTGGTTTCTCTGCAGAGTTGTTTTACCTGGTGGATAAAACTACTTCTTTTCAACCGCCCCATAGCTAGGTTTTCAAATCTGTTCTTCATAGGGTGGCCTGGCAAGCTGAGGAACTTTTCTGCTTGTATTAGCGTTTTCGTATCTCTGCGCTCACTCAGTGCCTGTGTCCTCCCCATCTTCTCCATTTCCACTATAGGGGTTGATCTCATCCCTCCTGTGGTGACTCTAAGTGCTTGATTTTGCACCTTGTCCAGCTCTTGTAGTGTGGTTTTTGATGCTGAACACCACGCAGTTGACCCATATTCCAGGTGTGGTCGTATGCTCTGTTGGTAAACTTTGCTAAGTATTTTCGTACTGGCTCCCCATGTGGTTCCACTTAGCTTTCTCAGGATGGCTATTTTCCTTCTGGCTTTTGCTACTGCTTTGTTGATGTGCTTTCTCCATGTCAGCTTGCCATCAAATGTTACTCCAAGGTATGTTGGTTCTTTATCTTCTCTTAGGGGAGTTCCATTTATCTGGATGATCCCTGCCTTTTGTTTTGGAGAGAGGGTAAATAGGGTGGTGCTGCACTTGTCAGTGTTTATGCTGACACACCATCTATTTGCCCATGCAGCAAATGTATCTACAGCTCTTTGTAGCAATCTGGTGGCCACTGATGCATATTCATTTGTGCTCCATAGAACCAGGTCATCGGCGTACATTGCCGCTTTAATTCCATGCGGTAGGTGAGCAACAAGATCATTGATGAAGATTAGAAAAAGTGTGGGGGACAAGACTCCGCCCTGGGGGACACCGTGACGCAGTAGTACTTTCTTGCTCTTGAGTCCGTCTATCTGTACTCGGGCTCTTCTGTTGTGCAAGTATGCTTTCACCCATTTGTACATTCTTCCATTGACTTTGCAGTTTCTCAGTTTCTTCATCAGACCTTCTTTCCAGACTTTGTCAAAGGCTTTCTTCAGATCTATCCATGCCGCAAGCACCAGCTTCTTCTCTTGGAATGCATCCTCAATTTCTTGAGAGAGGTAGGTTGTCTGATCTTCCGTAGAGTAGCACTGCCTAAAGCCAGCCTGCTGTGGCACAAGGATGTTTTTACTTTCAATGTACCACTGCAGTCTGTGATTGATGATGCGCTCCAGTGTTTTGCAGAGACAGCTGGTGAGGCTAATTGGTCTGTAGCTAGAGGCAATGGAACCATCTTTCCCTGATTTTAGGAGGGGTATCATGATTGCTTCTCTCCAGGCTTGTGGAACACTGCCTAAGGTCCAGCTGTTATTGAAGATCTGCAACAGCTTTGTTTTGGCCTCTGTTCCTAGGTTCCTGATCATTTCATTGGAGATACCATCAGCTCTTGGTGACTTTCTCATTTTCAGTTTTGATATGGCTAGCTCCAGTTCGCTGATTGTGATGGGTGCCTCCAGAACCTCATGTACTATTTCCTTCTGTCCTGTATGTTGTCGTTTCTCTCGAATCTCTTGTTGTTTCTCTGGACTAATTTTGATATTGCTATCTTGTGCGAATGAGTCCGCAAAATGGTCAGCTGCTTGCTTTCTTGTTAAGATTTTTCCATCTTTATGTAGCGCAATTTTTGAGTTTCTCCCTGTGCCCTCGTCATTAAGCTGTTTTATTAGCTTCCACAATTTCCTTGTGTCTCTTTCAAAGTTCAGAGACTCCGTTTTCTCCTGCCAGCTTTTCCGTCTAGCCTGCAGCTTGGCCCTTTGAAATTTGGCTTTTGCATGCTGGAATTTATTGTGGTGCTCTTGGCTGGGTGTGGCCTCTGCTTGCTTTCTACACACTTCAACATCATTATGCAACTGTTCCAGTTCACTACTCCAGTAGGGTTTATATTGTTTACGGGCTCCTCTTGGTACTGTTTCTCGCGCTGCCTGTAGTATGCATTTCCCAAACTCTTCAACTACTTTATTTATGTCTTTCTCAGTGTTCAGGTTTCTAACCAATATGCTGGTGCGATGCTTGTAGATTGCCCAGTCTGCTTTCTTGTAGTTCCACCTCGAGAGGGTGCTGCTTTCACTTACAAGCTCATTTTCTACGGTTAGAAAGACTGGCCGATGGTCACTGCCACCAAGTTGTTTCCCAACAATTCGTGTAATGTTCCACTCCAGGTCTGGTGAATGAAAAGCCAGGTCAGGTGTAGTTGTAGAGTGCCATGATCTCGAGTAGAAAGTATGTGGGTCGGACGGCTTGTTAATCAACATGAATCTATTCTCATCCTGCCAGTCTTCCAGTCTCTCTCCTCTCTGGTCCATGTGATCATAGCCCCAGCTCTGCGAGTGGCTGTTGAAATCGCCACACACAATCATTTTTTCTTTTAGTGGTAGTGTGTCCAGTGCCTGTGGGCGGTCACTTGGACAGTAGTAATTGATCAGATGTAGATCTGTATTACCTGTCTTAAGTTTAAGTGTCTGATACTCAGCCCCTTCCATGTAGACTTTGATTTGGGAAGCCATGATGTTATTTCTTACAAGGGTCAGTATCCCACCTTTTCGCCTGTCCTTTCGGTCAGATCGGTAACACTGGTAGCCTCTGATTTTGAAGGCTATATTTTCATTGAGGTGAGTTTCTTGCAAGCAACATATGCTTACTTTTTCTTGGTCCAAGATTTTTTCTAATTCTATTTTTTTGTTGCTGACTCCCTCCGCATTCCAGTGCATTATTTTAAGTCTTCGTTTGGTAAGGCCAGTCATCCTATTCTCATGTCCCCTGGCTCCACAGGACATCTGAGAAGGACCTCCAGTAGTTGGGGTTGGACCCTTTCGAGACATAGGGCCCGGCACTGCACCTGCCTGGGGGTCCAAAGCAGGGCGAGCACCATAACGATTAGCAGTAGTCGACATATTTCATTTTGCGTGATTGCGTGGCATCATGATTTCTGTGGTGCGCCTCTTGGCTGGTTGCCTCCGACTTCAGCACCTTTCTTTGCTAGAGCAGACTGTGGTCTCACTCGAGTGTAGATGTGTACACGCGCACACACCTGTCTGCGCATGCATGTACGTGCATACACATCTAGAGCATACTGGTTATTTTCCGGCGCCAGAGATTCGCCGTCGCCCCTTCTCCTGTTAGTTTAAACAGGTCCGCCGCGTGAAGGCCAGGAGTTGGACTTTTGCTGCATAGGTTATGTATTCACGAGCCATTGAGGCATTTAAGCAATGTTGGGCGCTCACCCCAACACCGCGCCTCGGCTACATACAGCAACATTTGGAACCCCCTCTGTGTGATGCGCTCCCCAGCAGTTGGCAGCTTGCACAGATCCATAGAGCACACTTTATTCACAAACTTCCAGTTTCTTAGTTCTATATAATACTTTAGTTCGTAATGTTTAATAGTTTCTATTATATCACCTAATAATTTTGTGGAAAAAAAAAAAAAAATGCCCAGCCGGGAACAGAACCCCGGCCTCCCGCGTGACAGGTGGAATGCTTATGATTCACTAGCGAGGACACAATGCTTGCTCTACAAAGATATCTATATAGTCAAGCCGCAGTTTTGGGTTACATGATTGTAATATATTTGCCTGTTTTTCAACCACAATTAAAGCAAGTTTAGAGATGAATCTTTCCAAATTCTGTAAAATTGAATACAGAATTCGAAGATCCATTTACAATTGATGGTTTTCTATTGAAAGTGCCAGAAAAAAATTATTTACTGTTCAGTGTGCCATTTTCTCTGCGCGCGAGGTTGGTCTTAACCAACACGGGTCATAGACGGATTATGAAAACTGACTTCAAAAATATGTTCCGTCATGTTAATGATTAAAAGATAGTACAAGTATACAAATAAATTATTAATAATCTTTAAACTTGTGTTCTCTTTAACTTTTGTAGGTCAAATTGCACGTTTTGAGTGTTGAAAAGTGAAAGTGTACATGCCAATTCGATCAATATGCGCACGTGCAGTCACCATGGCACATAGCCATGCGTTTACCCATTCACAAAAACACGCTTCGCCGAAAAGGTTCTTTTTCATCCACAAATAAAACATATACTGCGATGAAACTTTCCAAATGTATGTACATTAGGATGGAAAGTTTGAAAATCCATCAAAAATTTGCGTATGTCTATTATCAGTACCAGAATGGGACGCAGAGGTGTTTCCAAGGCACCAGGGCCGGGTTATATACTGGCCAAGACCTATTGACACGTCCTCGTCGAGCGTCCTGGGCAACAGGTCCCTTCGGGGTCCTGGCTAAAGTCAATAGGATCGCCGATTCCTCCGAAGTCAGAGAGTGTCTGCCTGTACTGCGAGGAACCACCAGTCTGCACACCAATAAGCCAGACATGGGACAATGGATACTCACGCAAAACTCAGGTCCTGTATGACATCACACTGATGTTGGACAACAGGATGCCTTCATCCGACATACAGGACTTTGCGTTGGAGCTCAAGCCAACGAACACAAGCAAGCAGTACCAGAATAATGTTACAAAGTGTACATGCCCATCTGATCGATATGCCCAAAAACAAACACACATCCTCGCAGAAAAGTTTGTTTTCATCAACAAATAAAGCATATATTGAGATGAAACTTTCCAAATGTATGTAAATTTGGATGGAGAATTTGAAAATCCATCTAAAATTTACGTATATCTATTATCTATGCAAAAAAAAATTAATTACGGTAAGTATGAATTATATTCTTTATTTATATAAAAATTCACCATGATTTCAACCAATCGCCGTGCACGGAATAATAGGCCAACCTTTCCTGGAAAACCCAGGATGACGTGTGTTCTTGTCACGTGAGATTTGAATGAATGAATGACGTCAAAAGAATGCATGGTAAATTAGACAGCATTTTCCGGGACAAGATTTTCAATGGTGGGACGACTCTGTACATGACTTTTGTTTTTACTTCGGGTAATGGCATGATAAAACATGCTATTAATATAGTTAGTGTAGTAGCGAGCCCTCATCATTTAAATTTTGAGTTTTTACAGATGAGACTGCCACAGTAGATAGGCCTTGAAATTCAAAATCTAATGGTATCTCAATGATGCCTGTATGTCACTTCTAAGGGAAGATATTAACCCTTTAAAGACGGTGAGGCCGATATACTGGCCGTGACGTCACCACACGGTCATAGTGAAAAACCCGGTTCAGCCGATTTGGCCAATCCCGTTGTAAGAACTGCTTTGATTGGTTTGCTTTTAATAGTACAGACCAATCAAATGCTTCCTTGCAATCGTCAGCCATTTTAGCCGCCACATTTCCGTTTCTAGCGTGATTCAGACAAGTGGACATGATTTTGTGCAGTTTTTCCCGAAGTAACCCATTTTTTCGTGGATTTTTGAGTTCTAAAATGGCCATCTTTGAACCTGAAGACATACTAGCATTGACTAGCTCTGATAGTAGCGATTTTGTCAGTTCAGGACTGTCAGATAATGACTTTAGTGATACAGAAAGTGCCCATGAGGATTTCAACCTCATGTCCCCGTAGTTTTGTGTGTTGGGAATAAGAAGATAGTTTTATCTATACCCTTTCATGGCAATGGCCGGACCAAAAAACATGTCACCAGTTGATAGCCAACCTATTACAAATGTCAATAGGGACTTCATAGGTGTTGTTTATTTAACCATAAGTGTTTAAAATTATTCTAAAGTGGTGTAGGTATTCAATGAGGAAATTTTAGGTGAATACCATTTAAAAAAAATATTTAGTACCAATTCATACATAGTGGTATGAAATATTTTATTTTTCACAAAATACAAATGAGGTTATCAAATTTGCGTAAACATGAACAAAACAACTTCAATCATACACAGAAATAAACTTTACTATATCTTATTTAAGAATATATATACTTGTATATATCTATATAGGGTTCTAATATTTTTTTTTGAATTTATAAAATTGTCACTTCAGTCATTTCTGTACTCCAAAAAAAGGCTCCGTCTTCTTCAGAGGGAAACCTAAATTTGGCCCAATGTTGTTCCGTCCTAAAAGGGTTAACATTTTTGTGAAGGTGAGACGAGTTGCGATTTCTCATGCTATTCTCTCGATATTGTCGCTCTCCAGTGTGTCCGATTACCGTCACCAGCGGGTGTGCGCGTCTGTGCGTGCGAGATTGTCTCAAACGGTCATACGAAAACTGACTTCAAAAATATGTTCCATGATGTTAAATGATTACAAAATAATACAAGTATAAAAATTAATTATTATTCATCTTTAAATTGTGTTCACTTTAACTTTAGCAGTTCAAGTTGCACGTTTTGAGTGTTAAAAAGTGTAGCACAATCGATATGCGGCGGCCGTCATTGACCCGTGGTTTCCAATTCACAAAGTCACATCTTCGCAGAAAATCTGTTTTCAACCACAATTTGAGCAAGTTTAGCGATGAAACTATACTTAGCAGGAAAGATCCTGAATAAGACCACCACCATAGAAAGGTCTTGAAAAACGAAATCTAATGGTACCTCAATGATCCCCGTATGTCAATTCTAAGTGAAGATATTCACATTTTTGTGAAGTTAGTTCCATATAAAATTATCACATGTTTGCCTTATTATTGGAACTCTTCGGTGTGGCCCGTTATTATCTCCCCTGCCGGTCCCGTGATTGTCTCAAACGGGTCATAGACTGATCTTGAAAACTGACGACAAATATATGTTCCGTCATGTTAAATGATGTATACAAATAAATTATTAATAATCTTTAAACTTGTATTTTCTTCAACTTTAGTAGTTCAAATTGCAGGATGTTAGCCGACTGCGATCGATGTTCGTGTCGGCCGCCATCTTGGCTTTCCATAAACGGAGACGAAACTCATGAGCAGAAAATAATGCTTTTCTACCACCCTCATCGACTCTCATCGATGAAACTTTCTATATTAATGTAAATATGGGTGCAGAATTCGAATATACTTCTAAAAGTATTGTACAATTAAGTACACAAGCTTTAAAAAATAAAATTACTTAATTTAGGCAAATAATTAAATGTGTTAAAAAGCTATGATAATTTCAACCAATCACTGTGCACGGAATATTAGACTAACCTTTTCTGGAAAACCCCAGATGACGTCTATTATTGTCACGTGATATTTGAATGAATGAATGATGTAGGAAGCATGAATGGTCTTTACAGCAGCCATTTTGACGACACAGTGGATAAGTCTGGGGTGGGGAGGTACATCACTTCTGGTTTCATTTCTGGTCACTGCCCAATCGAAATGGCTACTACTACTCCTCTACTACTACTACTAGAAGGTTTCATGATGATTTTCAACTTGAATATTTACTAATTAGACCACCACAGTAGATAAGCCTTGGAAAACAAAATCTAATGGTACCTCAATTATGCTAGGATGTCAATTCTGAGCTGAAATCTCAATACAGATTTTGCCTTACTATTCATACTTTGAAACTGAAAAAAGTGGGTCCATGTTGTTATCTCCACTTCCGATCCAACATGATTGTTTCAGTACTTTTGAGCTTCGTTTAGGTTTTTTCTCTTCAATTTATTTTTTTAAAAGTTGCATATCCTTTACATGACATTGCAGTCAACACCAACATTTTTCATCTTGGCAAGATTATGCTCAGTAGTGTGCCATTGCTTTCTGAGTGACAGGCTCGCATATCCCGTAAGTAACCAATGCAACGCGATCCGCTGCTGAATCTCATGCAGCTGTGTTCCTCACATGGGGATTACAGAGAAAGTTGTTAACCCCTTCGCCAGGGAAACCGGCTCTTTCTAAATGAGGGAAGCTATAAAGTACCGCACGAAGACACACAATGTTGATGTAGTGGAAATAGTGAACAACGTCAGGTTAGCAACAAAAACATCGAGAAGGGCAGTTTAAGTCTGGAGTCCAACGAGAATATATTATTGTATATTAGGAGAAGACCTCTAATTCAGAAAAAATTTTGCAGATCCTGATCATTGTCTGCTATCAAGACTGTATCATCTGCATATCTAATGTTATGTCCTAAAATGATGATTCCTTTCATGTCTGCTAATTTCTGAAAATAGTTTTACTATGCTGGGAAAACAGATCTGGAGACACTACACATCCCTGTCTCACACCCAGTGTTGCCATCTCCCTTTGATGAAAAAGCACCAAAATTGACCCAAAAAAGCACCAAAATTTTTTAGGAAGCACCAAAAAAAAAGCACCAACTGTTTTTATTACAAATGTAACAAGGTAGCACAGTATAATTTATTATTATCGCTTCATATTACAATGAAGTTTATTCCAGATCCGCCAAATCCCAATCAGAACTACTTTCGAGCCAAAAAAGCACTAAATTGCAATACTATGTTTTGGGAAATCGCTAAAACAAGCACTGGTGGTATTCATTCAAAATGTTATAAAGTAGCTGAGCAGTTTTGTTGGATCCTGTATATCTGCTTCGAATTTCTTATTCACACTTTGAACTTCTCCGAGAATATGCTTGAGAAATATGAGATACACATAGTTTTTCATGTCGCTAAACATAGAATGTAGAAGTTCTGCTGTATAACAGCTCTCGTTGAGTCTTGCTACATCAAAATGAGTTCTGAGCTCGACCCACTGCTGCAATATTCTGACAATGGCAGATTGAATGGACATCCATCGTGTCTGGCTTAATTGAACAATCTTCAGCGGATGTTGTCCATTATTTATTGAAGCAAAAAGCTCCCTGTACTTTGCTTGATGAAGATTTGAGTGAGTGTCTTGTCCTCCTTTAAAGTGTCGTCCCTGGAGTGAAGATAGTCAACACCCACATTATAATATTTTTCCCTTTTTCAATATCTTGGAGAATCCACCAGCTTCCGTCCAACACACTCCATCAGCCAATGGACACCTTTTCCTATCACTCTCTCACTGTCGTACTATGCCCCCTCATACTTCCCCAACGCAACATACTCAACTCTTGCTTCTAAAAATTAATAAAGATTAATTTATTAAAAGAAAAGTGTAATGTATATGAGACGTGTATGCGAAGAAAATATGTGTCGTGTATTATAACAGAAATGTATGTGTCAGCCCTCAAAGTTCAGGATCATAGTGTACACATCATGGCAAGGATCACACGAGTCAGTACGAAAGACCTCACCAAAGTCGTATCCTTCTCTCCAGACATGTCCTCCTCCAGGAACTCTGATGATCATGAGATCTGAATCCCATGTAAATATATAATCCGTGGAAAATACTAGTATTGTTCCTAACGCAACTGTTCCTAATAGTTTATAGAAACTCCAGCTTCATAATTCCGGCGTAGTGAAACAAACATGGAACACTGTCCTATGAACAAGACTTTTTGTCTCTTGCTAAATGTTCTCTAGTTCTCAATATTAAAAAGTTATTGTCTATACTCCAATAGAGTCCTTTATTTTTGTTCTAGTCATAAGTGAACTGAATATCCATCACTACTGGTGTGTTAAAACTGGTATGACCTAAACTCATTCGGTATTTATCCTGTAGGATACATATACCATTCAGCTCCACTGAGCAATGTTGATCATCTTCCTCCAGCATAATCTCTGTTGTAAAAGTGCTGGCCAATCTTCCTGCGCCAAATTTTATCTGGGATCGGATTGTCTCTTGGTTTCATGTTCTTCATTCCAACCAGAGGTAACCTGCAACATAAATCATATAACCGGTGATAGCCTCCCCGTCACTGATCTCTATTAGATGATCGTGGGCCATCGGCCTCGCTCAGAAAATATAATGAACCTATCAGGGACAGATGAACTGACCACATAGGTTATCATCAGGCCAAGACAAGAAAAAAAATCAGCAAACATAATGCGGAACCCCCCCCCCCCCCCCCCCCCCCCCACCCACACCAGGGAGCACCCACTGCAATATCCCAATTATCCCTCATTACTCAATCCTCAATTAGTAAAGCTTATCAACACTTCACTAATCTATTTCCAACTAACAGAGCCAAGTATCACTTCCCTACTCTAGTTAGTTTTCCACTAACAGTGCTAATCATCACACTATAGTTTTAACAAGCCTACAGCCTATATTAATTAGAACTAATTATAATCGGTTCTACCTTAGGCCACACTGCAGTTAGATCAAATTACATCCACTCTTGCCATGACAGGCACGTGTAAAATTAAATTAACTCAATTCGCACACGGTAGACGTTTTCCATCAGAACCACAGTGCCGAAGCACGTCTTCTACAAAAGGTTTGCGATCAACTCCCCATCTCCAATCATGGTTTTTGGCCAAACCTCTAATTGGTCACGTGACTGTATTCTTCCTGTCCACACAGGTGTTATTTGGACATATCAGCCATTGTCAAGAATCTATTTTTCCCTGGCTTAGTCACTGTCAAAGTTGTCATCACTTGTTTTGACTCCCCCAACAAACTAACGAGTTACTGTATGATCCCAACAACAGTTTTCCCCAACAAGCTGCCAATCTTCTAGATGTTCCGGAAACTATAAATTGACAGATGTACTGTTATCTTCCGTGCTGAGTATTTCCGTTTTTCCCTCTGACTTGTTTATAATCTGTCAAAGCGATGTATGATTCAGCGCACTCACTTCCCCTATACATCTGCCACTGTTAATTTTTTGCCCGACATGTGATGGCCGACATCCGATTGCCACCATGATCCCACGGGTTCCATCTGTATTCAAATGTTGACAAACTGTCAAAGCGATGCCGGGACCTGTCTCCATCACTACCGAATGTTCCAAATCCGTTAGAGATGTACACGTGCAGCTACAAATATTGTCCTGGGATTTTGACGTCCGATTTGTTTATACTGTTAGTAAAATAGTTGTCGCTGGCAGATAGTCCGTTTTATCAGAAAGCCTCTATAATAATCAGCTGGGTAAACGCACGGTTTTATTTTGTGACAGTGAGAAAACCAGTTATATGTTTCTCTAACCATGAACTCCTGGGCAGACAAGCAGCTGCAGCCTGTGACACTGCCAGCTGAAGGGAATGACATACACACCTAATTAGTACCAGATGAGGAACTTCGGATTTTAATTTTGTATATACCTCATTGTTTACACCTGTCGTGACAGACGCAATGTCAGTACCGAGTACAACTAGTCTTTGCAACTCAAGTCCATTCTTGTTTAAGCAATCTTTCAACGCATTGCATATTGCCTGTGCGTTGCAGTCACTCACTTCAACTAAATCTAAGTAAGTAACCGCAAACTGCTTTCTTGTCTCTGAATATTACCTAATAGCTAATCCAAGTAGCTTAGTTTCAGAAATGTCATTGCTCTCATCAATCAATAAGCTGTATTTACTTTTGCCAATATCAGCTGTCAAGTCTGTTGTGAAATATGGTGCAAGTACATTTGAAATAACTGCTCTGCACTTAGTTCTCCTAAGCTTAAAGTTCTTGCAACCTTTGCTGTCACCAAAGTGTACCTTGCAGAGTCCACTTAAATGGTCAACAACTCACACCGAACAATGGCCAGCTATGAACAAACTCATGCATCCTTTTCTTTGATATCATCTTTCAGTTTGTCAAATGCAATTGTTGTTTGCCTTTGTGTACTGAATGGTTGTTCGGCTTTCTGATGTTTCGTTGTATTCTTGTGCCTCTCAATATCATTTAACCTGGCTGCAATGGAACATTTGCAATATTTGCAAAAACACTTAGTATTATCCCCTTCTACTTTTAACAACCATTTTTGAAATCTCGTGTCACTGAGCCACTGTTCTCTGAAATGTTGACAGTATTTCTTGCTCATGGTGAAACTCAAATAAGCTTAAATGAAAGGATAATGTAGACACCACAAAATTATGAACTCGATTACAAGCTAATATATTGACGTTTGGACTTGTCTGCAAGATGGCGTTCACTTTCAGCTAAATCGTATTAAAGTGAATTAAATTAGTTGAATATTGCACGGTAACGTACTAAGACTTTTATTCCCTTGCTTCAGTTCAAATTCGGCTTTTTAGTGTTCCCAAAATGAATTTTAAAGTAATTTTTACCCATCCCAAAAAAGCACCAAAAAATTTTGTGAAGCTCTAAATTTAGCGTGAAAAGTACTAAAATGGCAACACTGCTCACACCTCTCTTAACAGGCTGATATTAACCTACTTCGTTATCAATCTTCATGGCAGATTTTTGTTTCCAGTGTATGTTTATAAGGTCTTTCCTATCATTTTGTAGATCTGCAAGCATCTTCATTATGTTGACATGTCTTACTTTATCGAAAGCCTGTGTGTTGTCAATAAAGCAAAGATGTAGGACCTTGTTTACTTCTATAGAACATTCAATTAATGTTATCAGCATTTACACTGCATTTCTGTACCCTTGCTTTCCACAAACCCACATTTCGGATTGTATTGCCTTCCTAACTTTTTGCATGATAATTCTTAGCAAAATCTTCATGATGTGGCTCATTATACTAATTGTTTGATTTTGATCACATTTCAAGGCTCCTGATTTCTTCGAGATTGCAATAAATATAGAATGATATAATGCAGATGGTATATCTCCAGTATCATATATTGTGTTGAGCAGTCTGGTGAATTGGTCTATTCCATATTTTTCTAAGGCATTGATAATTTCTGTTGTGACGTTGTCTGGACTCGGGGTCTTGCCATATTTTATATGGTTAAGAGCATTCTGAACTTCCATCTTCAAAACAGATGGTGCTTCATATTATTCCAAATATCATAATGTTCTTGCCAGTCTCCCTGGCTGAGGGGTTAGCAGCTTTCTTCGTAACCCCGAATACTCTCGTGGTTGACGTGAGCGCGCGAGAACTTGAAGTGGGGCTAGTCGCACCAGTGACTTACGAGAGTGGAGCCGGTCGCTCAGAAAGTCGTGGCGTGCTGATGAGCGTAATCTAGCCTAGGAATCAACATATAGCTGAAAGATGCTGGTGTTGACCGCAATATCCTGAAACAGGATGGAAACGCAGGGGAAAAAAATCATAATGTTCTCTTGTATCATCATAAAGATTTTTCACATAATCTGACCATGCTTGTAAAATATGATCTTTTTCTATCATGATTTTTCCATATTTTGTGTTTCAGGCACCCGGTTGATGTAGGTGTTCTTTATTAGTAAGCTCCTGAATTCTTTTGTGCATTAATTTGCTATTTTGACTGTTGTGTTGTTTTTCAATCTCTATGCAATTTTTCTCAAGCCATGCTACTTTTGCCTCACTACATAATGTTTGGCTTTTCTGTGAATCTCTTCATATTTGTCTGGATTATTTTTGTTGTGTCTTCTTGTTTCCATTCGACATAATATTACTTCAGTCATCCATTTCTTACAACTAACTTTCTTTAATTTAGGGATAGTTGTTTCTGCACAAGAATCGCCATGGCGAAAGTAGCCTTTAGCAAGATGAAAAATATTCTGACCAATAAAAAGATGTCAATTGAAACAAGAAAAAGATTGTTGAGGGGATATGTAGAGCCTGTTATTTTTGTATGGATGTGAAACTTTGGACAATGTGCAGTCAAGCTGAAAAACATCTGATGGATGCAGAAATGTGGTTTCTGAGGAAAATGCAAAGAATACGATAGACAGATAGAAAAACCAATGACCAAATACTACATGAGACAAATGAAAATCGTAAATTGATTAGAGAAATTAGACGCAGACAGTCAACATTTTTTGGACATTTTATTAGAAGAAATGGATTAGAGAACTTAGTGACAACTGGCAAGATCGAAGGGAACAGACCGAGAGGAAAATACCTGGATGACTTGGCCACATGGCATGGACTAGACAGGAACACTGAGCTGATCCACGACACTGGTGACTGAGTTAAATGGCGAGTCATGAACGCCCACGCTTTCCAGCATGGCACATGATTGATTGATTGATTTCCAGATTAGTAATGTTAATAGTTTTTGTGTAATGGCACTGTTTCCTATCTGACTATCATAAATATGCATATGAAATTCTCAGATTACACTGCAATAGCACAGGAGAGACCAGGTCTTGTTTGGGTTTATTATATATGCTGAACAAACAGTGATGTACAGACCAGATGGAAACAGAGGAAGAGGCCAACCACGTAAACATTGGACGGAGGGAATAGCAGAGTCCATGGGAATATCGATATATGAAGCCCATAATAGGGCACTCTAACGATGTTTATATTTCACATCGACACCGCAAGGTACATGATGGAAGAGATGTGATGAACAGTTTGGTGATGTGGAATGTAGTAATTCCATAGCCTCAGCAAATTCTCAAGTGTTTTTCACAAAGATTGCACTAGTAGTCTGAATGACACAGTCAGACCCACAGCCTTCAGAACATGAGGCAGATGACTTGATCACTTCACCACAGAGACTCCTGACAAATTGCAGTACCACATACATGTCTCCTAACACTTTCCACATGTATTAATAAGTATGAAGATGCTTTCAGTTGTTGTAATGACCACTGTCTGTACTTGTTATTCTTTCCCTTATGTCTCAACAGCTATCAATTGTAAAATTGTTTAGCTAGCAAGTTCATTTCGTAGAAGGTTTGATTTGACTAATCAGCTTGTCGTTATCATCAAAGTCCAAAATCTGCGGATTGCATCAATCATTCTATAGCATCTGATGTAGAGGAGGAATATTTTATGGAAGTAAGGCTAAGCAACCATGTGCAGGATGTGACAAAATCTTTGGTGAGCCAAGTAACGCAGCATCATCTCTCTGCACTTATGGAAGCCTCCCTGGATAGCAGGGAATGCCCATGGTTTGCTCTGCCTTCCCTTGAGGGCTGACCTGAATGTTTATACCTGTTCCCACCTTTAAACAAGAATTCTTATTTGCAATGGCATATTCTTACAGCTTGCTTGGCTGCCCAGTTGTATTTTATTAAAAACATCTTGCTTTATAAATTATGTTTCTCCAAGATCATAAAAAGTTGCATCAAATTCATTTTTATATTTTATTTGTTTGATTACATTTATAACCTACTTATTCTTTCAGACTGACTGTTCACAGTTCTGTCGTAGATATTCTCACAGAGGTTCAAGTCTTTGAGGACATGGAGAGTAAATTACCAGCAAGTGTCAAGATAGAACAACCTGAAGTATATGTAGAATACCCAGGTCAAGGTAAGATTAAGTGACAATGACAATGATGATGATGACACCTCTTTATGTGCCCAAAATATGTTGTCATCACTGTATTTATTATAACAAATAGCAAGTCCCAAAGCTGGAGCATGCTCTGTGATGTTCTAAGACCATCACGTTGTGTAGGCCTGAATGCATGGAGGAATAGCTGGCCAGCCTTTCCCTCTCTTGGCTCATGCAAGTGACTGCGCCCATCGCATTATCAGCATAACATTCTGGAGATTACACTAACACATTCATCCATCCATCATGTACCATGCCGGTAAGTGTGGACGGTCATGTTTTGCCACCACATTCGATCACCAGAGTCGTGGATCAGCTCCATGTTTCTGTCTCGACCATACCACGTGGCCAAGCCATCCAGGTATTTACTTCTCAGCCTTCCCCTTCGTCTCTTTCCTTCGATCTTGCCAGTTGTCACCAAGTTCTCCAATTCATTTCTTCTAATAACATGTCCAAAACATTTTGAATGTCTCCGTCTAATGTCTCAATCAGTTTACGATCTTCATTTGTTTCTTGAAGGAGATGTTCATTGGTTTTTCTGTCTGGCCAGCTCTTCTTTGCATTTTCCTCAGAAACCATGTTTCCACAGCCATCAGATGTTTTTCAGTTTGTCTGCTCAGTGTCCATGCTTCACATCCATACAAAAGTATAGGTTCTATGTAGCACTTCAACACTTTTTCTCGCTTCAATTGATATCTTTTTATTGGTCAGTATGTTTTTCATCTTGCAAAAGGCTACCTTCACAATGGCAATTCTTTTTCTATTTTCTTCAAGGCATTTCCCATCAGATGTTATGTCTGTTCTGAGATAACTGTACCAATTCACTTGTTTAAGAATCACTTATCAGTTGGGTTATCATCATTGCACTCCGGACAGGTCCATAGGTGCTCAGATTCTCTCCCCAGCATATCCATCAGCATCCAGTGGCTAATAGTGCCAGTTCTGTGTTGGTTGATGAGGCCCCTGGTTTTCCCGATGTACCTCTTACTCCCAAGTCTCTCATCCTGGACAACGATGTGGATTCACCGACGTCAAAGTCTTATGTTCCCAACATCTCTTTAAGGATGTTAATAACATCGGCACGAACCATGGGCTGGCCCTCTGCAGGGTATGCAGAGCCAGCCAGTTTATCAGCTCGTTCATTTCCCTCGACCCCCGCATGTCCCGGGATGAAGATAAAGGTGACGTTATGGACAACAGACTTCCGCAGAGAATCAGTCCACTGTCTATGTATAAATCCTGCATCGACCTTCTGATTCATGCTCATTGAATCACTTAGTACACACATGTTGGTATAATGCTGTGATTCTAGCCATATGAAAGCCTGTGTTACTGCCATCACTTCCATCGTCATGCTGCTCGTGGTCATGGAGTGGGCACCACTGGATTCTTGAACAGTTCTGCCCACTGAACAGGTTGTAAATGCCCACACACTTCTCCGCTGCTTTACAACAGATCCATCTGTATAGATGAGCACTTCAGGATTGTCTGAGTGTTCATTGATGTTCGTGTTGACCTCTGCATTGACAGCGGTAGGGTTCTGTTCTCTGCACCGTCTGTCAAGTGTGATAGTGCAGGAGAAGGTACGCTTAAATGCTGGAAGCACAGGCACCCATTCCTTGCCGAGGTTGATACTGGTAGGACTGCAGACCTGTCTGGTGACAACTTCCGCCCGACCCATCCATGATTTGCCTGTCGCCATTGTCTCTGAATATATTCTTATGCAGAGGGTGCTGCTCATCTGCACTTATTTTTAAGTATGCACGAGCTCTCCAGATCTTGATCCTGTGGTTCATGGTCGGGAAGTCAAGGAGGTATCTCATTGCTACAGAGGTGGTGTCTCTCGTGCAGCCCAAAATGATGCGCATGGCTTCCTTTTGTACCTTTTCAAGTCTTCCAATCTGTGTAAGGCTGACAGTGAGGATGGCCAGGGCATACTCGATGCGTGAAAGTACAAGTCCTTGGAACAGAAGTATTAGCAGTCTTTGCTCGATATTGGCAGTCGCCATGACTCTCATTGCTGACAAACCTTTTCGAGCCTACGTTATGACATAATCGACATGATCTCTGAAGGACAGGCTACGATCAAGCCTCACGCCAAGATATGTCATTAACTGGGTTCTACTCAAACTGCTCCCATCCATTCTTACTGCCGGCAGGTCTATTTTCACAATATGGTTGTTTAGTGAGAACCATGTAACCGTTGCCTTTGCAGGGTTGACAAGGGCATCGGCATCAGCACACCATGAGGAAATTCGATCTAGTTTGCCCTGCATATCATTGGCAACCGCCTGTCTATCTCGATCCTGTCGATACACAAGAATGTCATCAGCAAATGACAGAGTCCTACCCCTCCCGTTCAACTGTTGTTCACTGATGGGCACCGTATACACATTGAATAGTACTGGTGACAGAGGTGAACCCTGCAGCAATCCTGGATATATCATCGGCTCAGAAGAACTCCCACATCTTAGCACCACCTTCCTCTGGAACAGGACTGCAGCTATCCATTGTATTTGTTTAAGAATGTGCCCATTTATGTGAATATTACGTGTATATTAATCTGTCATCACTGTGACAGTCTGCATTGGGGACTGTTTTTACAACTGTTAACGCATTTCAAAACCTTCTGCTATTCAGGATGTAATCTATCTGGTTGTTAATCCTGCTGTCTGGACTCCTCCATGTCCATAATCTTCTAGGATGCTGCTTAAACCAGGTGTTTCCTACAATCATTTATTGTTCTTTTGCCCATTCTACTAGTTTGTATCCTCTTTCGTTTCGCTCTCCCAAACCATGGTTGCCTACACTGCATCCATCGCCTTGATTTCCTACTTTTGCGTTGAAATCACATATTATGATATTTATTTTTGATTTTTTACAGTTCTTCAAAGCAGGCTAACACATTCGCTTCAGTATATTAATATCCAATCCATGTTGTTGCTTATTTAGTTTCTGCTAGCAAGAATCAGTCTTCAACATATCTAAGTTTATTCATCAATCTTCAGCAATATGTGATCCTTGTTGTTCCTTACATTGGTCAGAGATGTGTCTGTACATTTCTTAAACAAACAAGAGGACAAACTACCTCTATGTGTCTCCACATGTTATATCTACTTTGTTGAATTAATTTTTCCTGGTCTTACTGTCAGGATTGTTCTCAGTATAAGTAACTGAGAGTTCTGGTGTCTTTTTCAGTAATATCGTTTTTAGTATGACATCTTATAATTTTCATGATCAATTTTGTCAAAGCTCTTCTGATAATCAATGAAGCATTAGTAAACATCTTTTTAATTTCCATATGAAAAAAAAATGTCTGAACAGTATACTCAATGATTGTGCTGCTTCTACATGCTTTGGTAGAAGTGTAAATACTTAGTTTTTCAGGTCTCCTGGGAGAGTGCATGTTTTGACAGTGTTATTGCACAACATAGTTATTTTGTCTATGTCATATTCTTCAGAAACAGGAATGAACAATATGGGATGGTCATGATCAAAGCCAATAGATCATTACAATAGGTTCAGATTAGTGACCTGACTCAGGCTGGCGCTAAACTCACTGTCTCACTTTCATTCTGAGTCACACATGGTTCACAAGCTTCCCTTTTATCCACGCAGTTGTTGTTGTTCTTTTTTTTTAAAAACTATGCTTTTTTAGGCCAGACTGCAGGAGCAGCAAATTAAAAGAGGGGTGGCCAAACAAGAACACTACGCAGGAAGCCAAAGAAGATTGATAAACCAACACAGAACTGGCGTCGTTAGCCGCTACACGCTGCGGGATTTGCTGAGGAGGGGATCCGAGCACTTATGGACTGAATGGTTCGATGTGCAATGAGGATGATCTGTCGACTAACTAACTAACTTTTAAAAACTACTCTATTGGTCCCTCATAATTGGCCCACAATGATTGTGGTCATGTCAATTTCTAGTCTGGCTGGCCAGCTCTTCAGTTATTGTCATGCCTCTCTGTAGATGTAAAATCCCGCTACCAGTCTTGCACACCCAGCTCAATTCTGAGCTTAGAGAGGTCAACGAGAACTCCGTAACAGTTCCCATGGTCATGGTACTTTGGTTTGGGATCAGGAGAAAAGTCTGTATACCAGCATCACTCTGATAGTGGCAAGATCTTTTCAGGTCTCAGATGATCTAAACGTCAATGCTGGTCACTTAAAATACAGTGTTCTAGAGGATTCACAATCAACAGAGCATAGTCTAACATTTCTCAGAGAACTGAAAATCTTCACCAAACATACATAAACATTAACCAAGATTATATTCTTCACAGATTGGAGATCACTCTTTGTGAAACTACACACCACTAGACTAATCTTGTGCCATGTGAAATAAGATCTAAGTCCAGTGGTGACCAATAATTTTCAAGAATAGTCTCCATGTTTATCCTTTGACTATGAAGTACTGAGAATGAGAGCTAACACATCTAACGCTGGCAGCAGAATGAGACTGTTCATTTATCCACCTGCTAATCAAGCAGTCAGAGCTGTCGTATGCAGTGAATGCATCTCTCAGGGGAAGAAAAAGCATAAACTCACATAACAGATCTGGCCCAATCTATCAGTTTCCTTCCCTGCAGTCTTCCATTTATATAGAGCATTGAAACATATCTCAGGTACTACTTTTAATAAGCTCGATTAACCCACAGACCAATGGGACTGTTAGAAAGATTTTTCCATGTTCATGTCGCATTAAGTTGTACCACATATGTTTGTCACTTTGTACGACAAATATTTGTTTCAGACAAGAAGGCAATGTTCCCTTTAATAGCATGTCAATGTTGTTTAATTTCAAAAATTCCTTACACAACTAAACTAGCAAACTAGTCAGCAATAGATTTAACATAGACTACCAGTTTGTACGTTATTTTACAGCAATATTCAGTAACTATTTGTTTGTTAGATTCAGCTGGCATTAACTGTTTATCTGTTGCATTTCATCTACATTTATCTGTTAGTACTGTTACTTGCAATAGTTCCTCATCAGGCCACCCTGTGGAAAGAGACTGAGCCATATGGGAGAAAACCCGGTGGAGAGAAGTCGATCCTCTCGACTTTTAAGACTTTTTTGTTTAAGTTCCTCATCTGTATCACAACAGTTTCAACAACAGTTCATCAATTATAATGTACTATCACATCTAATTGTAGTCTGTTACCTGTATATATTGCTATTAACTAATTATTTACTATGGTGTGTTTCAGAAATACATCCAACTTCAGAAAGTTATCCTTCCATCTCCATACAAGAGCATTCAAGCATGGAAATGTATGGCAACATAGAACTTGTGAAACAAGAACTATCAGATGTACCTTGTGAGGATAAACATCAGAGAGTCACTCACGTGGTAGACATGATAGGTTGTGACATCATTCAAGGAATGGGAGGAGGCAGTAAAAGAGAATTAAGATTGACTGAGAATAGTTATAAGGCAACACTAAACCACAAGAATTGTCTGTCAGTGAATGTTTCTTCTACACTAAACATATCTAATGTTTGTGATTCAGGTGTTAACGTAAATGGACACATGAGAAGAAATATAGCACTGAAACGTCACAAATGTGATGGCTGTGGTGCTTCTTTCACTTGCTTTAGCAAACTGATGATCCACAAGAGGTTACATACAGGAGAGAAACCTTACAAGTGTGATTATTGTGGTGCATCATCTACTACAGCTTCTAATCTGAAGCGCCACATGAGAACACATACAGGAGAAAAATCTTACAAGTGTGATGATTGTGGTGCATCTTTTAGTCAAGCTAGCCATCTGAATAGACATAAGAGAACACATACAGGAGAGAAACCTTACAAGTGTGATGATTGTGGTGTATCTTTTAGTCAAGCTCTCAGTCTGAAGCACCATAAGAGAACACATACAGGAGAGAAACCATACAAGTGTGATGATTGTGGTATATCTTTTGCTAGAGCCACAAATCTGAAGTGCCACATGACAAGACATATAGGAGAGAAACCTTACAAGTGTGATGATTGTGGTGCATTTTTAACTAAAGCTGACAGTCTGAAATACCATATGAGAACACATACAGGACAGAAACCTTACAAGTGTGGTGATTGTTGTGCATCTTTTAGTAAAGCTAATGCTCTGAAATACCATAAGAGAACGCATACAGGAGAGAAACCTTACAAGTGTGATGATTGTGGTAAATCTTTTAGTCAAGCTAGCAATCTGAGTACACATAAGAGAGCACATACAGGAGAGAAACCTTACAAGTGTGATGATTGTGGTGCATCTTTTAGTCACGCGCACAGTCTGAAGGGCCATAAGAGAACCCATACAGGAGAGAAACCATACAAGTGTGATGATTGTGGTGCATCTTTTAGTCATGTTCACGTTCTGAAGCGCCATAAGAGAACACATACAGGAGAGAAACCATACAAGTGTGATGATTGTGGTGCATCTTTTCGTCAAGCTCACATTCTGAAGGGCCATAAGAGAACACATACAGGAGAGAAACCTTACAAGTGTGATGAATGTGGTGCATCATCTACTTCAGCTGCTAATATGAAGCAACACATGAGAACACATACAGGAGAGAAACATTACAAGTGTGATGATTGTGGTAAATCTTTTAGTCAAGCTAACAATCTGAGTACACATAAGAGAGCACATACAGGAGAGAAACCTTACAAGTGTGATGATTGTGGTGCATCTTTTAGTCATGCTCACAGTCTGAAGGGCCATAAGAGAACACATACAGGAGAGAAACCATACAAGTGTGATGATTGTGGTGCATCTTTTAGTCACCTTCACGTTCTGAAGCACCATAAGAGAACACATACAGGAGAGAAACCTTACAAGTGTGACGAATGTGGTGCATCATTTAATTCAGCTGCTAATATGAAGCACCACATGAGAACACATACAGGAGAGAAACATTACAAGTGTGATGATTGTGGTGCATCTTTAACTAAAGCTGACAGTCTGAAATACCATATGAGAACACATACAGGAGAGAAACCATACAAGTGTGATGATTGTGGTGCATCTTTTAGTCACATTCACGTTCTGAAGCGCCATAAGAGAACACATACAGGAGAGAAACCTTACAAGTGTGATGATTTTGGTGCATCTTATTGTCAAGCTAGCCATCTGAAGAGCCACATGAGAACACATACCGGAGAGAAAGCATATAAGTGTGATGATTGTGGTGCATCTTTTATTCAACCTTACAATCTGAAGTGCCACATGAGAACACATACAGGAGAGAAACCTTACAAGTGTGATGATTGTTGTGCATCATATACTACACCTGAAAATCTGAAGTGTCACAAGAGCAAACATACATGGGAGAAACCTTACAAGTATGATGATTGTGGTGCATCTTTTAATCAAGCTATCATTCTGAAGTGCCATAAGAGTATACATACAGGAGAGGGACGCAGAGGTGTTTCCAAGGCACCAGGGCCGGGTTGTATACTGGCCAAGACCTATTGACGCGTCCTCGCCGAGCGTCCTGGGCAACAGGTCCCTTCGGGGTCCTGGCTGAAGTCAATAGGATCACCGATTCCTCCGAAGTCGGAGAGTGTCTGCCTGTATGGCGAGGAACCACCAGTCTGCACACCAATAAGCCAGACATGGGACAACGGATACTCACGCAAACCTCAGGTCCTGTATGACATCACACTGATGTTGGACAACAGGATGCCTTCATCCGACATACAGGACTTTGCGTTGGAGCTCAAGCCAATGAACACAAGCAAGCAACATACAGGAGAGAAACCTTACAAATGTGATGCATCTTTTAGTCAAGCTGACAGTCTGAAGTGCCACATGAGCACATATTCAGGAGAGAAACCTTACTAGTGTGGTGACTGTAGTGCATCATTTACTAAAGCTGGCTATATGATGGGTCATAAAAGAATACATACAGGAGAGAAACATTACAAGTGTGATGATTGTATTGCATCTTTTATTAAGTTGGCAGTCTGAAGTGCCAGAACAGAACACATTGAAGTGCAACCAAAAAACTCATAAAGGAGAAAAACAACATGTATGTGGTGATTATGGAGCATCCTTCTCTTGAACACACCATCTCAATTGTCAGTTAAAAAAATATTAAAAGTGGTATGTTTGTTGCACATATTGTATTGAAATGTGTGGTAGCTGATTTACAAGTGAAAATTCGTACACATGTGTGGTTGTAGTGCACCTCTTGCTCATTTAAGATATCTGAATTGCTATAAAAGAAAACATTAAAGAGAGAAAACTCATAAGTGTAATAATTCTAATGCATCCTTCATTCAAGTAGGTATTGTGTCTCAAGAAAAGACATACAGGACAGAATCTGTTAATGTGTGATGACTTGCGCAGCTGTTACTCTAACATAACATCCTAATTATCACTTGAGTAAACACATCTTACAAGTGATGTCTGTGGCATCATTTTTGTTGTTGTTGTTGTTGTTGGTCAGGCTGGGCAGATGATGTATCAAGAGAAAATGCAAACAGGAGAGACAGATTACAAATATGATGTTCATTTTTCATATACTACTCTCACAAACAATTTGACTTTCCATGAGAGAACACATTCTGGAGAAAAATATTTCAGGTGTAGCGATTGTTTTCATTCTTTTACTGCAGCTGGCAATCATGGTCATATAAGAGAATACATACAGGTGTGCAAGCATTTCACATGTGATGGTTGCGTATATCTTTAACTAACTATTACTGAATCTTACCATTTGAGCACCACAAGAGATCACATACATAAGAGAAACCTTTTAAATGTGACAGTTGTGCATATTTATCTCAGAGAGACTTTTTAAATTTTATTTGAGATAAGATTCATGAGAGAAAACTTACAAATGTGATGCTTGTGGTTATCTTATATTCAGGTTTTTCAGGTTTAGAGGATGATGTACTATATACACACAGATCAGAGAGAAATCTCACAAATGAGATATTACAGTTTGTCATTTATTAGTGTTAGCCAGCACATTTGCAAAGTTGATAGCGAACTGAGCTAATAATGTCATGAGCCTTGTAGGACATGGGTTCGATACCAGGGCTCATGACCTGGCAAAGTGAGCAAACAATTGGTGACCTATTTCTCTGTGCATTCAGGCCTATACATTGTGATGGCTCTATCACATCATAGACTCATAGCAGTAAACTACTTCGGGACAATATTTACTAGTGCTGGTCATGTGACCTGCCAGCTCCACATGAAAACACATTCTATATTTGTATAGTCTTCCGCGCCATACAGTAGCGATGAATATATGTAGCATTTGACAATTCTCATTTTTAATGTGTTAATCTCTCTAGATCAGTGGCTCTCAACTGTTGGAATTTTAGGGTTTTAAGGGGGTAATTCACATTATGTCAAGGTCATGTTAATACAAGAACCGATTACTTGATATTGTTTTTCATCCATACTTTACAGATCTATACTTCTCGCCCTTCTGAAATTCATTTTATACATAAGTGGACCCGCAAATTACGTTTCTTGTAGACGTCTAGACTTGTTCTAGTATGTGTTATTAAATGTAGCTTCCATTTTTATTTACACTGTCTATATGTTCAATAACATGAAAACACATGCTATACTTTCCTTGCTGTGTTCTCAATCAATCAGTCAGGTGCCTACTGCACAATGTAGGTTGGCTGCAATGGGACTCCAACACAGTCTGTCTCTCACCTTGACTGTACATTCTGTCAAACTGATATTCATCCATCTCTTGATATCTTCCCACTTGTATCATTGTCTACCTCTTGCTTGCTTACCCTCAACCTTGCTATTTGGTGTAGTTTTTATAAGAGTGTTATTCTTCTTTGAAATCAGATGTCAAAAAGCTAGTGCACTTACATATCAACTATCACCCTTACCGAAACTCCAAATATACTCATGTCCGCAAAACAACAGATAATAAACAGCATATTCACACCAACCCTATGCTACCAATCTCAAACCTGGACTTTATCCAAATCACACCTTCGCAAAATCAACACCTGCGAAATGAGATGCCTGAGGAGAGTCAACCTAACAATCCAAGACCGCGTAAGAAATGCTGTTATCAGACAGAATGTGGGATCAACACCTTGTGCCACATTTATTGAAAGGCAGAAGATCAAGTGGTTTGACCATGTCGTTAGAATGCAACACCAGCAACTACCATCACTGGCCTTACATCAAAGATCATCTACGACAAGACGAAGAGGACGTCCAAGAAGAATATGGATTAACGACATCAAAGACATTGTACAACACACGGAATGACTATCCAGTGCCGCCCACCGAGCGCTGGTACGCAAATTATTCCTCCGCACGACGCTTGACGGCAAAAGTGGAAGATTATGGCGATGCTGATGATGATTCATCTTCTTTCATTCGCTTGAAATATGTGTATAACTGCAATGTTGTCTCTTGTATGAATTTATCTGTCTTTTTTAGTTCACTCAGTGGTCCATATAGTTTATCTTCCACTGTTGTCTCTCTAGGCCAGAAGGTTTGCCTAGACATGTTGTAATTTGAGCAGTCTTGGAGTATGTGCTCTGCTGTCTGCGACGCCTATCCACATGTGCACATGGCTGAGTCACAAATCTTGAATTTTGTATAAATCTGGTTGCGTAATCTATTGTGTCCTGTTCTTGGCTTTTTAGGCAAAAGCTATTAACGTCAAACCATACAGGCAAGGGAACACCATCATACTATTTATCCCCTATAAAAGATTCTTCTGAATCGGTCTTGTTAGTGACACACATGGAAGGTTACAATGGAATCGCCTTGCTTGTCAGGGAATGCATTGTGCTACAATAATAGATGATCATTATGCTACAATAATAGATGATCATTATGCTAATGTATACAAGTTATATAATAAAAATGCATTGTATCAAATGAAGACCATCTGATGTAATAAATCTCTGTAATTGAAGGTGATAACAGAATACTAGCATGTTACATAAAATCGATTTTTATAAATGTCAATATCTTGGGTGAGATGACAGAAGCAATAGAAGGATATCAATTAGGGATAAGACCAAGATAGGATAAATATAACATCCCTGAACAGGGATTGGAGATTCAAGGGACAGAAGAGAGGATAGAACTATTAAGGAGTTATCCAACAGGACACACAGGTGTCAACAGAAGGACATAATAGGACATGACAGGGATTTGCTCCCAGGTTAGTTAAACACGGGAAGTACCCGTAAACAGCCTTAACTCGAATGTAGTAACTAGTAACAGGCTGCTGAACAGCGTGCCGGGTAACAACGCACGCAAGAGCGCTGACGCACGAGGGTTCACAAGTCCGCAGCTGACCAGCGCTGCTAAGATTAGCCAGACGGGGACTTGACAGCTTAGGAGACAGATCGTTATATTTTGCCTTGGCCATTGTGTAGTTGTTAGGGCACTATAGGATCGTGATTTAACTTAGGACAGTTAGAGAATTGTGCTTAGAAATATTATTGCTGTATTGAGTGTGATACTTTGTTAATGATTGTGAATTACTCATGTGAGCTCGTAGAGCCAACTGTATCATTACGCAATAAAATTAAGTATTCCCTTTGTACACCTACGAGTTAGTATTCGTGCGGTACAAACGAAGAATCCCTGTATGCCTGTCTGAACGAGGTTGTTGACCTATGAATCCTTAACAGTAAGTAATATCTTTATTCATTCATTCATACAGTAGCATGTTCTTTTCAGAATCTTGCTTCAATAACAATCTTTCGGAAAACTACTCGGTCATATGCAAGATATCCTGCTTCCGATGCACCCATCTGGAGATCATTTGCCACGTCCTGCGTCCATCATCTTTTTGGCCTTCATCTTCCTCTCTTCCCAGGCATGTACACCTCCATTATTGTTCTCTCCAAAGTTTCATGGTGTTTCAAGTGACTAAAGTATTTTACTTTTCTTTGTCTTATCATCTTAATAGCCAGCCTTCTTCAATATTCAGATCTTCCATTTTCTTACGAAATCTTGCCATTATAATTTTTAGTAGAAGTTTACTTGCATGACTGATCAGGGCCACAGTTCTATAGTCGGTGCATAATTTCAGGTTGAACTTTTTGCGTATTGGAATGCAGATAGATCTCTTCTAATCTTTTGGCCATATGCCATATTTCCATTTCTTTTTTACATAATGAGTGATAGATTTATATGCTTTCTTCTCCTCCTGTTTTAATTAGTTCAGCTGATTTCTCATCACATCCTGGTGATTTACCATTCTTCAGGTTCTTTATTGCCCATACAATTTCATCTAATGAGGGTTCAGGTTCTGTCTTTGCTGTCATTGGTTCATGTATCTCATTCATATCATCACAATCATTCATATCATACATTCCCCTGCAGTATTCCTTCCATCTGTCTAGAAATTTTCTAGATTGTGTTAGGGTATTTCTGTTGATAGTGTGGTTTTACAGAAGAATGGTGAATGTTCTATGGACAACTACAATTAGTAATCTAAATGTTGTTAAAGAGAAAAGGGCACGCACACACACACACAAAACTGTTCACAAACACCAGACAGAGGCAGGCATAATTTTGTTGGCTGCATTATGATAAGAGAAAAAAAAGGAACATGATATAATAACTGGAAAGATGTCTGGGGAGAAAGAGAGAAACACAGTGAGAGAATATTCTTAACATCCTTGTGTCATGGAATGAAAATGTCACACACAAACTGATACATGCTGTTGCAGATCACAATTTGATGAAGGATAATTAAATATGCCAGGAGAAAACAGCACTGGATAATATTTTACATTCATGCATGCTCACAATCAATAAATTAATTTTTTTGGGGGTCATAAAATGGAAAAAGAATAGATTAGTAACCAGCATCAAAACTTGGGTATTTTTTGGGTATTTTTTACATAAAATGCTTTGTGCCTACTTAGAGCAGAGCTACAACATTTGCACCTTTCTGACAACACATCTGATTATCCTGACATTTGTTAACTAGGTTTCCCTCTCCATTTAATTTTATAAAGCATGCAACTGCCTCAAGGCAGCGATGTCATCTTCACTGTTGTGCATCCCAACAGGTCTTATGATAACAGCCACGTGGTTTCTTATCACCTGAGCCATGTCTTCCCTTTCCATGACCATGAAAGCTCTGATACATAATGTTGTGTGTTAATCTTCTAAATATGTTTGCTTGTTGTTGGGCTCTACTATCTCTCCAATACCACACTGGTTATAGACATGCAACCTTTTTTTTAGTTTGCAAATAGACACTGTCTTTTGGGCTGTAATCTTTTAAAGTTTGACTCAGCAGCAGGGATGTGTTCATGTTGTGATACCATATTCCGGTGCTGGTCTCACCCTTACAGTGTATAGCTCCCTGAGAATTTTCTCATCTGCTCCCCATGTTGTACCAGCAAGCTTTTTATGATTGCCATTCTTTACCTTACTCTTCTTCAGTTTTTGTCTTCCAAGTCAGACGACATAGTTTGGATTTTCTCCGTTACGCAATATTCTCCCATTCAACACTAGCTTAGAGTGCTGTGTTGTATTTGAGAGGGAAAACTCTGTGCATGCTATTTTCTCCTCACTTCCATGATTTTGACAACTCCTCTAACAATAACAAGGTTGATTATGTGGTTGTTTCGGGATTTGAAATTTAAAGATACTATATTTAAATAACAAGGTTTACTGTATTCTGCTGTTAGCTGTACTTATATATTCTTCAGTGTGGGAGGTGTGTACTCTGGCTGTACAATTTTCTATAATGTCTATTATTTATGCTAGAAATAATGCTGGTTTAAGAACTCCCCCTTGGGGGACACCTTGCTCCAACAGTATCTTCTTCCTGGTTGTCCTTTTGTCCTGGCTTTTCTATTGTTAAGATAGTGCCTGGTATGTCTTATATTTCCCCAAAAAACCTGCATTCGTTGCAATTTGACTTTAAGTCCCTCTTTCTATACGTTATCAAATGGAACAGTAGGTATTGTTTGGGAAGATCACTATCTAGGTCATGTGTATATAATTATAAGCTTCTGAGGGGAAGAGTTCAGGGGAGAGGCGGTTACAGAATCGGCCCTGGAGCTCATGAGCTTCACTCACAAAGTCAGTAGATTTCAGAGCATATCCAGACAAGAGGGGTTGAGGAAAAGGTATTGAAATTGTGGACTGAAAGCGCACAAACATAGAGCAGAAATGTGGGAATCCGTGGATTGGTGATTGGATAACAGGAACATGTATAATAACTACGAAATTCACAGATGTGGACATCTGAGAGGTGAATTCGATACCGGAGTTGAAGAGTAGTGAAGCGGCTGACCGAGTGGCTAGAATGCCTGGCTCTCCTCCAGGAGACCCGGGTTAGATTCCTCGGTGAGGCGTGGAGTTTTTTTCTGTCCGGGGGCAAAAAGAAAACTTTAACCTGCACAGTTTGCAGCGACTGCACTAGCCATGCTGCCTTAATTCCACATGCTCAAGACCCACCCCCCCCCCCCTCCTTTCCTACACCGCAAGGTACTATAGGCAGTAAATGACAGTTGAAGTTATTGAGGAGGGACTGACCCGATCACGCATGATATCGCAGTAATGCTCACGTCATCGACTATTGACCTCTTATGCAATTCAGGAAATCTAAATCTATACACGTGCAGAAATTGTGCTCGAGTGGCCCGCGTGTATAGCTGGGGAAACATGTGTTTACCCTTCGGTAAAGGTGATAAGTTATAGGATTAAAGCAGAATATCCTGACCACACATTATTACCACTTCACTGTGTGGTCCATCAAGAAAGTCTGTGTAAAACTGTTTTGAATATCAAGCATGTTATTGACACCTCCAGTTAACTATTTGCCTCCAGCTCACAGCAGAAACGTGTCAAACAGCCCAATGTACAAGGAACAGATAAACACAGATGCTTCATCGGCGCTACAACACAGTAAGTTATTGCAAAACATACGGGAACAGAGGAGCACACATGCTATAAAGACGATAACGTATAATGTACATATCATCACATATACCATATTATATTGTACTGTACTGAACAATACTGCACTACAATATACTGTACTGACAGTACTGTATTGTACAGTATTGTTCTATACTATACTATACTAATTAGAACATAAAAAATGCACGTTGATTTAACAGGGGTAAAATAAAGAAGCCGGTCTCTCTGGCTGTGGGGTTACAACACTTTCTCTGTAATCCCGTTTATCACGCAGTCTCGTAGCGGAGCGAGAGCTGAGGCGGTTCGACCCCCGCTCGTGACTTGCGGGATACTGAGCCGGCCGCTCAGAAAGCAATGGCAAACTACTGAGCGTAATCTTGCCAAGAGATCAACATACAGCTGAAAGATGCTGGTGTTGACAGCTAAGTCCTGTAAAGGATATGCTAAAAAAAAATAAATAAATAAATAAAGAAGTCATGAAATATGCCTTTCAAGAACATTTTCCCCAAATTCTGGCATGCAAAATTAGTACATATACAAATACAGGGTCGCAGATACTGGGAAAAATTCAGGAGCCACAATGATTACTGAAGCACTAAACGCCACACTGCACCGACAGTATCAATGTAATCAACAGTAGAGGTTCAAGCTAAGAGCACAGAGATATGAATACACTGACAGCATGGTTTAACAATCCCTCCATCCATCATGTGCCATGCCGGTAAGCGTGGGCTGTCATGTTCTGCCATCTCACTCGATCACCAGAGTCGTGGATCAGCTCCGTGTTTCTGTCTCGACGAGGCCAAGCCATCCAGGTATTTGCTTCTAGGTCTTCCTCTTGGTCTGTTCCCTTCGATCTTACAAGTTGTCACCAAGTTCTCCAATTCATTTCTTCTCATAACATGCCCAACAACAATGCATTCCACTAAATCAGTACACAATCTCAAGGAAATACAAGAACTGTACAAGAATCTTTTGAATCTATTTTGCAAATAACTGCAAGAAAATCATCAGACAGGTAGGTAATGAGCAGCTGTATAAGTCAGAAAATATATATACATAAGACACTTACGCCAAATTCTGGAACTATGAATAAATAATGCAAAGGAAACTCATAAGTTATAAATGTTATATATTTAACGGAGATATGTCTAGAAACTGCAAGTTAATTATGCAAGATACAACGAAACACCAGGAGCACCACTGAAAATGTGCAACATTGCTAATACTTGTTGATTCTCAGGACTATTCAATATAGCAAAGGATTCACACGTTGAACTTCCCCCTCCCCCCCCCCCCCAAAAAAAAAAAAAACCACACACACACACAGACACATACACACCATTCTGAAGACATACAATCTAAGAATGGATAAGCTACGCTCTCCTACTCAAATACTTATCGTTTAATAGAGAGACCAAAAGAGAATGATCCACGTTGATGATTTCAATCTCGGCACACCAGCCTCCAACCACTGGGTTGACAGCTTCATCAGATTATATGATACATACCCACAGGTGATAAGTTTGTAATACTTTATCACGTTTATATATATAACGACGCTGTTTTAGTGTTATCAGTTCATTTATCAGTTGGGGTATCTTCATTGCACTCCGGACATGTCCATAGGTGCTCAGATCCTCACCCCAGCATATGCATCAGCGTCCGGTGGCTAATAGTGCCAGTTCTGTGTTGGTTGACGAGGCGCCTTGTTTTCCCTACGTACCTCTCGCGTCTGGCCGTGCCGATTCTTACTCCCAAGCCTTACATTCCTGGACAGCGATGTGGATTCACTGACGTCAAAGTCCTCTGTTCTCGCCATATCTTTGAGGACGTTAATAACATTGGCACCATCCATGGGCTGGCCATCTACAGGGGGTGCAGAGCCAGCCAGTTTGTCAGCTCGTTCATTTCCCTCGACTCCCGCATGTCCCGGGACGAAGATGACGCTGACTTTACTGACAACAGACTTCCGCAGCGACTCAGTCCACTGTCTACGTACAGATCCAGCTTCGACCTTCTGAATCATGCTCATTGAATCACTTAGAACATACACGTTGGTATAATGCTGTGATTCCAGCCATATCTTCTTCTTTTCGTTCATCCGGAGTGTTTTTTCAGATGTGATTGCGATGTGCGTTAGGCACCCTTGGGTCGAAACCCTTAGGTCAACACATCCTGCTTCTGCGTGCATTTTTGACCAGGTTAGCATTCCTGGGAGACTCTCACTTTTGTGGTACCGTCCACCTCCAAGCTGGTCGAGTTGGAACGGTCGAAGACTTCGCAGTCATCCCTCAAAGGAAGGCAGGGACAGTCCATAGCATTTTCCACCATCCTGGCTGGCTTCCATAATTGCAGAGCCGACACATAATGCTCTGGTGCTGGGCTCACCGAGGGAATCGTCACGTCCTGCTCATAGCTGCTTTAATTCCTCACTTCAATATATTGGGTACCTCGTTAACCCCGGGCCGTTCCCGCACAAACCAGACAGGTCTGCAGATGGTATCCACTCAGCGAGTTTTCGACACGGACATGTGCTTGTCGTTGCACACGTCAGAGCTGGTCCAGCCACGACGGACATTCGGAAAGATACCTAGTCAGAGCTGTTCCGAACAAGGGCGGTATTCGGAAACTAGGTAGTCAGAGCTGTTCCTAGCACGAGAGACATTCGGACGAGAAATTTCACTCGGACGTAATTGCGTAGTGTCAATTTTTAGTTTGCCACCCGTAGGACGACACTTCCGACTTCGGCGGGCATTTTTTAATGAGGTTAGCCTTCCTCTGGTTTCGAGGCACGTTAGACTGTTGTGATGTCGCCAACATCTCAGCTGGTCAAGATAGATCGATCAACGACATCGCGGTCGGCCCTCAAGGGAAGGCAGGGGCAGACCATGGGCATTCCCTCGCTATCCAAGGCGGCTTCCATGATTGCAGAGCCGGCACATATTGCTCTGAGTCTGGGCTCACCCGAGGAGTTGCCACGTCCTGCTCATGGCTGCTTTAGTTCCTCACTTCCATGCGTTGGGCATCTCGCTTGCCACTGATCGCTCAAGCACACACCAGGAGCGGTCAGACTGCGGGCGACATCCACTCGGTAAGCTTTTGCTTTCAGACCACGCAATAGGTTCGCTCGCCGTGCGTTCCATTTCGCGTCATTGAGACTTTCTTCCACTTTTGTCTACACTCTCTATGAGTTAGATACAGACAGTTTTCGTAACCATTTCCTTCGACTGGGGCACTTTTCTGACTTTTTGTACTCGCTCACGAGGTAGGCTACATGTGCTGCCGGCTCAGCACCTTACCTTCGTGCAGCAGTGAACGAGAAACGGCCAGGCCCTCTCATCCGGGAATCCCTCATATCCCCCAGCTGAGAGCCTTCGAACATGTATAAGACTTGAGCATGTAGCTTACTCAGTATCACGCCTCTATTTTTCGGTAGGTGGGTATCGGCCCAGCTCTCAGATCCGAGGGTTTGTGGCTTAGCGACGTTCAGCCACAGCCCTCGACAGGGAGCCTTAAGAGTTGTGTCCGGACCAAGAACGCCTTCGTGCACCTGATTTAAATTTTTGACTGCTATCCTCAGTCTTACCTGCAGAGCAGCAGGTTGTGTCTCTCTTAGTCTGGTCCCTATCCCATAAGCTGTCCGATATGCAGTTTTTCATCCATCGGCAAGCAAATGGGGTCGATGGGACACGCAAGCTCCCCCACCACGTCAATGTGGAGACACATCGGGGGAGATTCCAGGCATATGAAAGCCTGTGTAACTGCCATCACCTCCATCGTCATGCTGCTCGTGGTAATGGAGTGGGCACCACTGGATTCTTGAACGGTTCGGCCCGCTGAACGGGCTGTAAATGCCCACGCACTTCTCTGCTGCTTTACAACAGATCCATCTGTATAGATGAGCACTTCGGGGCTATGTGAGTGTTCATAGATGAGCGCGTTAACCTCTGCATTGACAGTGGCAGGGTTCTGCTCTCTGCACCGTCTGTCGAGTGTAATATTGCAGGAGAAAGTGCACTTAAAAGCTGGAGGCACCGGCACCCATTCCTTGCCGGGGTTGATACTGGTAAGACTGCAGACCTGTCTGACGACATCTTCCGCCCGACCCATCCATGATTTGCCCCTCTTTAGCCTGTCACCCTTTTCTCTGAATATAGCGTCATGCAGAGGGTGCTGCTCATCTGCACTTATTTTTAAGTATGCACGAGCTCTCCAGATCTTGATCCCGTGTTCAATTGTCGGGAAGTCAAGGAGGTATCTCATTGCTACACAGCTGGTGTCTCTCGTGCAGCCCAAAATGATGCGCATGGCTTCGTTTTGTACCTTTTCAAGTCTTCCAATCTGTGTAGGGCTGACAGTGAGGATGGCCAGGGCATACTCAATGCGTGAAAGCACAAGTCCTTGGAGCAGAAGTATTAGCAGTCTTTGCTCGATATTGGCAGTCGCCATGACTCTCATTGCTGACAAACCTTTTCGAGCTTTCGTTATGACATAATCGACATGATCTCTGAAGGACAGGCTACGATCAAGCCTCACGCCATGATATGTTATTGACTGGGTTCTACTCAAAATGCTCCCATCCATTCTTACTGCCGGCAGGTCTGTGTTCACAATATGGTTGTTTAGGGAGAATCATGTAACCGATGCCTTTGCAGGGTTGACAATGGCACCGGCATCAGCACACCATGAGGAAATTCGATCTTGTTCGCCCTGCCCACATATGCTGAAGTCAGTTATACGAGAGAAAGTCAATAAGGACGTCACAAATGGCTGTAGAAAAATAACTAAATATGATAACAACTTGAAATCAGTATATGTTTATACAGACATTATCCCTTTATTTCTCAACATAATTTTCACCTACATTGATGTACTTATCCCATCGTTTTATCACCACCCCAAGCCGTCTGCACAGAACTGCGTGCTCTGTTTTCTAAACAACGTTTTCACTTCACATTTAACTTCGGCGTCATTCGCGAAATCTCTCCCGCCAATGTGGGTTTTCAGTGGACCAAAAAGGCGGAAATAACTAGGGGCTGAGTCGGGGCTGTAAGGTGGATGTTTCAGAACTTCCCACCTTAGTTGGTTAATTTTCTCCTGAGTTAATCGAGCCGTATGTGGTCTGGCATTGTCATGAAGAAGCAACACTCCTCTAGTCAGCAGTCCTGGACGTTTTCTTCGAATTGCATCATGAAGCATCGATAGAACTTTGCAGTACAATTCAGAATTCATATTGTCACCTTTGTTCTTGAAATTGATTAAAAGCCCTCCTTGACAGCCAGTCTCCGTAGCTAAAGGCTTGCGAACGCGGTTCGTGAGCCGGGTACCAGGCGTTCGAAACTCAGCCGCGACCGATTTGTGCAGCAGACAGTGTCGCGTTGTGTTATAACATGCTGGTATAGGAGCCAGTCATTCAGAAAGCAATGGCAAACTACTGAACGTAAAAACATGCCTAGTAAATCAGCAGCATCTGAAAATGCTGGTGTTGACTGCAACGTCCTGCGAGGGATATGCGCAATTCTTTTTTTTCACACAACATTTTTATTTCTAGATGCCCTCGCTGGCCGCATAAAATCAGTTGCCGGGCCGCATGCGGCCCGTGGGCCGTAGTTTGCCCACCCCTGGTCTAAGGACTGATCACTGTTGATAATGTGCCCATATATATTTATTATCTCAACGTTTCTATAGAGATGAATGTCATTTGGAATGAGGATTCATAACTGTTCGGAAAATATCCTTCAGGTTTGCATAATTTACGGCGTTCTACGCTGCCAGACGTGGGCACAGCACTGAGCTGAAGTAGAAGTTATGGCTTCTACAGTGGCTTAGAGAAGACGATGTACATGTTTCTGGCCGCAGCTGCAAATATAGCACGGATACATCCTAAGAACAAGTAGAGAACAGTTGAGTGAGAGAATGCCATTTAGTTTTTCTAATGAACAGAAATTACATGTTATTTTGTTGAGCCGAAGGGCTCAGATAAGAGAAGTAACGGCTGCAGCAAGATATAACATTATAACACTAGGAAATAAAAAATCTAGGTATCTGTAACTCCTGTCATAAAGTAGGATATAGTAAACACGGTCACAGTGTAATAACTTAAACAAACTCCACAGTGGAGAGCACAAATAGCAGATTGGGCGGGGTGTGGGGGGTGGGGGTGGGGGTGGGGGGTGGGGTGGTTAAAATAAAAGTAATATAAAAATTAGTATACTATGACACAACGAACGACGTACAACAACTAACATACCTAACAAACAACATGAAATTATTTTTTAAAATATTAATAATATTAAAACACAAATCCTTCGTTGTTACCAACAACGTGTTGTGAAGGCAGAGCATAAGTTCAGTTCAAGTATGAAAGATGCCAAATAAGAAAATGTGGATCCGAAAATATGCAATCAGTTAGATCAGTGGTTCTCAACCGGTGGGGAATTCCCCTACCTCCTCCTCAGGGGGGAATTTTAGGGTTTCCAGGGGGGGGGGGGGGGGGAGATTAAGATTATTTCAAGATCGCGTTAATACAAGAACCGATTAATTGATATTGTTTTTCCCTTCATACTGTACGGTTCTGTACGTCTCACCCTTCTAAAATTCAATTTATAAATTAAGTAGACCCACAAATCATGTTTTATGTGGACGTCTAGACTTGTTTTAGTATGTGCTATTAAATTTAGCTTCCATTATTACGCATACTGTGTAGGGGCGGGGCGGGACTTTTAGGTAGGAAATACGAAAGGAGGGAATGACGTTCTGAAAATATGGTGAAGGGGGGCACGGGCTAAATTTTTAGGTAGGAAATAGAAAAGGGGGGGGGGGTGACGTTCTGAAAATATGGTGAAGGGGGGCACGGGCCAAAAAAGGTTGAGAACCACTGAGTTAGATAGAGGGAAGTCAGCAGAGTCATACACTGGCATCCACAACAACTGTATTGTTTCCCGATGGATGGATGCTTCCCAAAGAGTGGACAACGAGAAGACAACTTCCGGCATTGAAAAACATGGCGGCTTGTGTTGATGTGAAGAGCAGATTACAACATTCATTGACGTTTTGTAAGTAATGACTAGTCAGTTATTTGAGTTAGTTAGTCGACTGATCATCTTCATTAGTTAGTTAGTCGACAGATCATCCTCATTGCACATCGAACCATTCAGTCCATAAGTCAGCTCGTGGGATCCCCTCCGCAGTTCTCAGCAAATCCCGCAGCGTGCATGTTTTAGTCATAGTTCATAGTGCCTTAAGTGGCTAACGAGTTCTGTGTTGGTTTATAATATTAATCTTCTTTGGCTTCCTGCGTAGTGTTCTTGTCGGGCCCCACCTCTTTTAACTTGCTGTTTTCGCAGCCTGGTTGTAGACTTACAGTCATCGCTTGGTTCGCGTAAACGACTTCTCGTAGAGCATTCAGAATAGGAAGCCCCTATTCGCAAAAATTTGTGAATAATACGAGCCCCTATTCACAAACATTTGTGAATAGCACGAGCCCCTATTCTCAAAAATGTGTGGCTGGTCACGTGGGCACAAAATTTGTGAATAAGACGAGTCATTAATCACAAAATGCATAAAAAACGAACTCAGTAGCTCCAGCGACGACCTCCAGAAGTCTGTGAGTAGACTGCACTCGTGCTCCGAATGACATAGTCCAGAGAGGAACCTACAGCTTTTGCAACGTAAGACAGTAACCACTCGGCCACGGAGATTCCCTGTTCCAATGAGAAAGAACGTATCACAGTGACCTGTCATCGATGGTTCACTGTCCGTGTCAGAATATCAGTCTCAGACAGGACCACTATGAGTCGTATTGGGTATCTGTTGCTAGCCTCATATTTGTATAGACCAGTTGCTCTCAGGCGCTCATTGGGTGATGTGTTGCTGTCGACTTGACTTCCCACCATATCTCCTGCTACTTGTGTTAGGTTGAGTTGATCTTAAAGACTGAGCTACACAGTTTATTGAGTCCATCCATCCATCCATCATGTGCCCTGCCGGTAAGTGTGGGCGGTCAAGTTCTGCCATCTCACTCGATCACCAGAGTCATGGATCAGCTCTGTGTTTCTGTCTCGACCATGCCACAAGGCCAAGCCATCCAGGTATTTGTTTCTAGGTCTTCCCCTTGGTCTGTTCCCCTCGATCTTACCAGTTGTCACAAAGTTCTCCAAATCACTTCTTCTCATAACATGCCCAAAAAATTGTGACTCTACGTCTAATGTCTGTAATCAGTTTACAATCTTCATTTGTTTCTTGAAGAACTTGCTCATTGGTCTTTCTGGCTGTCCATGGTATTCTTTGCATTTTCCTCAGAAACCACATTTCCACATTTATTGAGTCAGTCATATCAAATTAACAGAAATCATTGTAAGTAATGTAAGTTCTCAGCCTTGCCAGTCTTTATGAGTTAACTTCTTTCAAGATATCTGCATTGCTTCTCCATGGTATGATGGCGTTCTCATTCTTCTTTAAAACAATATCGTATACCTTCTCGTGAATATGTTCTTGGAATCCATGGGCTACATTCTGTATAGATATGTATAGAGAAGAGATCTTTTTATAGTGCTTTCAAGCAACTAAGTGACTATTCATACCCCTACTATGAATAAATTCTCTTCATTCATAGTGAAACTTCCCCGGCTGGTCACGGGACTTAATGTATGTGACATCATTGGGACATGCGAGTAACTATATTATATATTTTCGTTGATTCAAAATCGTATCCTCAGTAGTACAGTGGTAAGTGTTTCCGCCTGATATGCGGGAGCTTGAGGTTCGATTCTCTGCCAGACACTTTTTTTGTTTTTTTTAATTCTTCAGCAATTAATTGTGTGAAAGTGACTTTTTCATAAACAAATATTAGGAACTATGATTATGAACTGATTTTTTAAATATTTGTTTATCGAAGTTGTGTCTTTTTTGTCACTTCTATTATCTTATTTATCTTATATATAAAAGGCGATCTCCGTCCGTCTGTCTGTATGTCCCTATGTCCTTTATGCGCTCGCGAACGGCCCATCCGATTGAGATGAAATTTTCTACACGTCTTCCTTTCGTTCCAGCGCAGCCCACTGTCATATTGTTTTAGTGTGAAATCGGCTGCTTACCCAATATTATTTCATTTTTCATTATAATTTCATATATCTCAGGGGACTTAACTCTGTAAAGGTTATTTCAAGGGGCATAACTTTTCTGTATAACTTATAGTCATATTGTGGCATCGTTTTCAAAGATTTATAAACTCTTTGTCCATAGTTATGTACCGGCATATGAGTTATAATAAATAATGATACAATCTGTAAGGCATTTTCAAAGTTTTCATAAAAATAATGCATAATGCATAACATTGTAACTCATCTTTTTTTGCTTAAGGAATGAATAAATAATAGTTACCTTATCTCTATCAAGTTTGAAGATTTTATATTTCTTTACACTGTCGCCAACTCTAAGAAGACATGGAACAACTTCAGCCATTATTAAATCTACAGGCATATGCGTTATATTCCTCCTCCTCCTCCTCTCCCCTCCTCCACCTCCTCTTCTCTCTTTCTCCTCCTCCTCCCTCCTCCTCCCTCTTCCTCCTCCCAGCTCCTACTCCTCCTTTTTCTTCTTCTTCTGCTGCTGCTGCCGCTGCTCCATTTACCCACGTTAATTGTTGGGGAAGATGTAACGATCTTTCAAGTGCTCTTTCTAATGCTTTTTGTAAGTTGGTCTTCGTTTATCTAAGGTTGTTCTAACTGCAACCAATAAATGATTAGACAGACAGACAGACAGACAATCGGGAACGGGAACTTATATGACTACTCATATGAATTAAATGAGATGCTCCCCATCAGGGGCTGGGCGAAGCCGGGCCGGATCAGACAGATAGACAGACAGACAGATAGATAGTCGGGAACGGGAACGTGAGCTTATATGACTACTTATATGAATTAAATGAGATGCTCCACACCAGGAGCTGGGCGATGCCGGGCCTGGTCAGACAGACAGACAGACAGAGACAGACAGACAGATAGTCGGTAACGGGAACGGGAACTTATATGACTACTTATATGAATTAAATGAGATGCTCCCCACCAAGGACTGGGCGAAGCCGGGCCGGGTCAGACAGACAGACAGACAAACAGACAGACAGACAGATAGTCGGTAACGGGAACGAGAACTTATATGACTACTTATATGAATTAAATGAGATGCTCCCCACCAAGGACTGGGCGAAGCCGGGCCGGGTCAGACAGACAGACAGACAGACAGTCGGTAACGGGAACGGGAACTTATATGACTACTTATATGAATTAAATGATATGCTCCCCACCAAGGACTGGGCGAAGCCGGGCCGGGTCAGCTAGTATTATATAAAAGTTATCACTTTTTTATGTCTTTCAACACATCTTTCTCATATCTCTGTCTCTCACACTAGCTTCATTATCTATCTCTCTCCTCTCTCTTTTCAACTTGCTTAACATATACCAGGGTTTCCTGCACTTTATATGTGTAGCATTTCCATGTTTATTTGTTAATTCATGAGGCCAGTCAGTCGGAAGCCTGGTGTTTAAATTGCCTAATCTGAATCATGTCTCTCTGAGGCGACGCATATTACTGTTAGCTTGGAGCAGAATTATCAGGACATAAATAGTAGGTAGGTAACGTAAACAAAGATGGATGCCTGTAAACAGTAAGTGTACAGAAACACAAGCTAACAATTCTTGAACTCGCCTGGGGACACAATTATTTTTATTGGGGATACCAATCTGGAAAATTATTCTTGATATTTAAACAGCCATACTTCAACTATGTATAAAGTATTCCTTTATTCATACTTCAGCTATGTATAAAGTCTCCTGATAAGTTCAAGCAAAGCTTACCTGATTGTTTTCAAGGATATTTTTACATTCTAACTACTAGTACAGTCTTTTGTTTAATTTTCTCTCAACTAAGCATCGAGTTCTCACTTCTGTATGTTAGTTCATAATGTTTAATATTTTTTATTTAACATTTAAAAAAAAATTGCCGGTGGGGAATCAAATCCCAGTCTCCTGTGTGACAGGCGGAGATACTAACAACTACTCTACCGAGGACACAATGATAGTTCCACGAACATTAATAATGTAGTAAAAAGGAAGTAGACATCACTTTACCAGCCAAATAATCATGTGTCCAGCCACACATTTTTGTGAATAGGGGCTCATATTATTCACAGATTTTTGTGAATAGTCACTCTGTTCAGAATATCAGCCTGGTCAATGGCTTGTCCGCCTTCTACAGTAGCCCCTGTCAGCCTGCTCATTTCCTTGCATACCCGCATGCCCTGGCACGAAAATGAAACTAATCTTTGCCAACCGAGACCGCTTCAGAGACAGCAACCACTCATTGCATATCGAATATAACAGTACGACTAACTGTTACTGTTATATGGTAAACATGATGAGGCTCGGTTGGGAAACTGAGATTTCTAACTGTAGAAGCTTTGTTTAGGGTTTTTCTTTTCAAATTTATTTAAAAGTTGCATATCCCTTACAGGACATTGCAGTCAACACCAGCATTTTCCAGCTGTTTTAGATGTTCTTGTCAAGATTACGCACAGTAGTTTGCCATTGCTTTCTGAGTGACCGGCTCACATACCCCTTAAGTAACCAACACAACGTGATCCACTGCTGAATCGCGCGCAGCTGTGTTCCTCACATGGATATACAGGATTATGGAGAAAGTTGTTAACCTCTTCGCCATGGAGACCGGCTTTTTCCAAATGAGGGAAGCTAAAATAAAGACCGCACGAAAACGCACAATGTTGATGTAGCGGAATTAGTGAACAACGTCAGGTTAGCAACAAAAACATTGAGGAGGGCAGTTTCTGGAGTTCAGCAAGAATATATTATTTTATATTAGGAGAAGGCGTCTAATTCGGAAATCATGTTGCAGATCTTGCTTATTGTCTGATATCAATACTATATCATCTGCATATCTAATGTTATGTCCCCAAATGATGATTCCTTTCATATCTGCTAATTTCTGAAAATAGTTTTACTGTGATTGGAATATAGATCTGGAGACATTACACATCCCTGTCTCACACCTCTCTTAATCGGCTGATATTGACCTACTTCTGTGTCAATCTTCACAGCAGTTTGTTGTTTCCAGTATATGTTTATAAGGTTAATTTGTAGATCTGCGAGCATCTTCATTATGTTGACATGTCTTACTTTATTGAAAGCCTGTGTGTAGTCAATAAAGCAAAGATGTAGATCCTTGTTTACTTCTATAGAACGTTCAACAAATGTTACCAGCATATACACAGCATTTACTGTACCCTTGCTTTCCACAAACCCACATTGTTCTTCTCCTATTTCAGATTGTATTCTCTTCCTAACTTTTTGCATGATAATTCTTAGCAAAATCTTCATGATGTGGCCCATTATACTAATTGTTTGATTTTGATCACATTCCAAGGCTCCTGATTTTTTCAGGATTGTAATAAATATAGAATTACATAATTCAGGTGGTATATCTCCAGTATCATATATTGTGTTCAGCAGTCTGGTGAACTGGTCTATTCCAGATCCTTCTAAGGCATTGATTGTTTTTGTTATGACATTGTCTGGACCTGGGGGTCTTGCCATTTTCTATATGGTTAAGAGCATTCTGAACTTCCATCTTCAAAGCAGATGGTCCTTCATATAATTCTGAATATCATAATGTTCTTCTCTGTTATCATCATAAAGGATATTCACGTAATCTGACCCTACATATAAAGTCTGTGCTTTATCGATTATGATTTTTCCATCTTTTGTTTTCAGGCAGCCGATTGTTGTAGGTGTTCTTTTATTAGTAAGCTCCTGAATTCTTTTGTGCATTAATTTGATATGAAATACAAACAATTAGGTATATTAAGCTCCTGCGAACAGAAGAGATACTAAACACATACCTTACAAAGGACTCCATATGCAGGTGAAAACATCCAAAATCAGAAACAATCAATCAATCATGTGTCATGCCGGAAAGCGTGGGTGGTCATGGCTCGCCATTTCATTTGATCACCAGTCTTGGATCAGCTCAGTGTTCCTGTCTCGACCATGCCATGTGGCCAAGCCATCCAGGTATTTACTTCTCGGTCTTCTCCTTGGTCTGTTACCTACGATCTTGCCAGTTGTCACCAAGTTCTCCACTCCATTTCTTCTCAAAACATGTTCACAAAATGTTGACTGTCTACATCTAATTTCTCTAATAAATTTATGATTTGTCTCCTGTAGTACTTGGTCATTGGTTTTTCTGTCTGTCCATGGTATTCTTTGCATTTTCCTCAGGAACCACTTTCTGCGGCCATCAGATGTTTTTTTCCAGCTTGATTGCTCATTGTGGAAGTTTCACATCCATACAAAAGAGCAGGCTCTATGAAGCCCCTCAACACTCTTTTTCTCGTTTCAATTGACTTTTTATTGGTCAGTATGTTTTTCATCTTGCTAAAACAATAAATAAATATGTAATAATGGAGAATAGAATAAAAATAACCGGGAAGGTTAACCCGGTCAACAAATGCCAGCAGAAGTCGGATGTGTCGGCCTAACGGCGCAAGAACGCAGCTCTGCTGTAAACAGGCACAACACAATCACGTCCGAAAAAAAAACTCAGGATGAAGGCAGAAGAAGAAGAAGAATAAAAATAAGTGATATAGAAACACTAAGGACTACCCGATGTTTCGGTTCTCAGAATCTTTGTCAAGGACGGGACAACACAAACAGATAAACTACGAAATAAAACATGCCAGATAAAGTTAACACAACTCCTTGTTGACAGGACCATCACCATTTCCGTTCCCCTCCTGTCAATAAGGTGCTTTGTTAACTTTATTTGGCGTGCTTTATTTCGTTGTTTATCAGTTTATGTTGTCCTGTCCCTGGCAAGCCTGTGTTTCTATGTCACTTATTTTGTTATGTTCTCCATTATTACATATTTATTGATTGTTTCTGATTTTGGATGTTTTAACTTGCATATTGAATCCTTTGTAAGGTATGTAACTGTGTCTGTGTTTAATATCTCTTCTTTTCGCAGGAGTTTAATATACCTAATTGTTTGTATCTCATATTGTTATATCCTGCTGCAGCTGCTGCTTCTTTTCGTTTGTTCCATATCATTTATTTGATATTTTGACTGTTGTGTTGTTTTTCAATTTCTATGCAATTTTTCTCAAGCCATGCTTCTTTTGCCTCATTACTTAATGTTCTGACTTTTCTGTGAATCTCTTCAGATTTGTCAGGATTATTTTTGTTGTGTCTTCTTGTTTCCATTTGTCATAACATTACGTCAATTATCCATTTCTTACGACCTACTTTCTTTAATTTAGGGATAGTTGTTTCTGCAGCCAGTTAGTTAGTTGCATATCCTTTACAGGACATAGCAGTAAAACCCAGCATTTCTTGGCTGTTTATGATTCCTGGGCAAGTTTATGTACAGCAGCCAAACTGAATTCTTCAACTTTTCCCACAGATCATCCACGTCTTTAAATAAGATCTCTATATCAGACAATACATCAAACCTGTACTTTACTTCTACGTTAAAATTGTATTTATGTCATCAAAATTAATCACTTTAATTTATGATTTCAGGAAACCAGACATTGTACATGTTATCACTTAGCAATACAAAACTGGAACCAGTTTCTGAAGAGAGATCAAGTAACAATTTTTATCTGGAACCTGTTTCTGAAATGAGATAAGTAACAATATAAAACTGGAACCTGTTTCTGAAGTGAGATCAAGTAACAATATAAAACTGGAACGTGTTTCTGAAGTGAGATCAAGTAACAATATAAAACTGGAACCTGGTTCTGAAGAGAGATCAAGTAACAAGATAAAACTGGAACCTGTTTCTGAAGTGAGATCAAGTAACAATATAAATCTGGAACCAGTCTCTGAAGTGAGTAACTTTTTATTTTGTTGTTATTAGGTACTGACATGTTCAAGAGTTCAGTCTGAACTAGGAAGTATTACTACATTTGTATTTCCAAATTGGTCTGGCAAAGGGGTTAACAACTTTCTCCATAATCCCATATACCCATGTGAGGAACACAGCTGCACAAGATTTGGCAGCGAATTGCGTCACGTTGGTACTTAAAGGGTATGTGAGCCGGTCGTTCAGAAAGCAATGGCAAACGGCTGCGCTTAATCTTACCAAGAACATCAACAACAGCTGCAAAATGCTGGTGTTGACTGCAACATCCTGTAAGGGATATGCAACTTTTAAAAAAAAATAAATAAAATGGCACTGTTTCCTATATGACTATCATAAATATGCATATGAAATTCTCAGATTACACTGTAATAGCACAGGAGAGACCAGGTCTTGTTCGGGTTTATTAAATATGTTGAACAGTTCGGTTCTGTGAAGTGTCTAGTATAGTAACAGAAGTTGAAGTTCCCAGTATAGTAACAGAAGTTGAAGTTCCTAGTATAGTAACAGAAGTTGAAGTTCCTAGTATAGTAACAGAAGTTCTGTGAAGTGTCCAGTAATTCCACAGCCTCAGCGAATTCTCTATGGTTTTTCACAAAAATTGCAATACTAGTCTGAATGACACAGAAAACAAACCCACAACCTTCAGAATACGAGGCAGATGACTTTATCACTTCACACTGGAGACTTCTTTACTTGTTATTCTTTCCAGTATGTCTCAGCGGCTACCAATTGGACAATTGTTTAGCTAGCAAGTTCATTTGGTAGAAGGTTTGCTTTGACTAATCAGCTTGTGGTTGTCATCAAAGTCCATAATCTGTGGACTGCATCAATCTGGTGTCTGTAGGTATAGCATCTGGTGTACAGGAGGAACATTTTATGGAAGTGAGGCTAAACAACCATGTCAAGGATGTGACAATATCTTGGGTGAGCCAGTGTCAGGTCTCTGCACTTGGAAGCCTCCCTGGATGGCAGGGAATGCCCATGGTTTGCTCTGCCTTCCCTTGAGGACTCACCAAAATGTTTATAGCTGTTCCAACCTTTACAAAAGAAGTATTTTTTGCAATGGCATATTTGCTGTTTTGACCAAAATCCTTACAGTTTGCTTGACAAATAAAAAGTCCCAAAGCTGGAGCATGCTCCATGATGTTCTAAGACCATCACATTGTGTAGGCCTGAATGCATGGAGGAATAGCTGGCCAGCCTTTCCCTCTCATGGCTCATGTAAGTGACTGCACTCATCGCATTATCAGCATAACCCCCTGGTGATTACACTAACACATTCCATCCATCCATCATGTGCCATGCTGGTAAGCATGGGCGGTCATGTTTTGCCATCTCACTCGATCACCAGAGTCGTGGATCATCTCTGTGTTTCTGTCTCAGCCATGCCACGTGGTATTTATCTTTCGGTCCTCCCCTTGGTCTCTTCCCTTCGATCTTGCCAGTTGTCACCAAGTTCTGAAATTCATTTCTTCGCATAACATATCCAACAATTTTTGACTGTCTACGTCTAATGTCTCTAATCAGCTTACGATCTTCATTTGTTTCTTGAAGGACTTGTTCATTGGTTTTTCTGTCTGTCCATGGTACTCTCTGCATTTTCCTCAATAACCATATTTCCACGGCCATCATATGTTTTTCAGCTTGTCTGCTCATTGTCCATGCTTCACATCCATTCAAAAGTATAGGTTCTATGTACCACTTCAACTGATATCTTTTTATTGGTCAATATGTTTGTAATCTTGCAAAAGGTTATTTTCGCAGTGGCAATTCTTGTTCTAATTTCTTCAAGGCATCTCCCATCAGATGTTATGACTGTTCCATGATAACTGTACCGGTTCACTTGTTTAAGAATATGCCCATTTATGTGTATATTACGTTGTGGTATTTCCTTCTTCCCAGTGATGACCATAATCTGTGTCTTCTTACAATTTAATTCCTACTAAAAGCGAGGAAAGACGCCAATCCGGTGTGGGATTTGCCATTAAGTCGGCCCTGGTTGGCAAATTAGCTGGATTTCCAAAGGCTGTAAACGACAGGCTCATGACCATGAAGTTGCCTCTGCTGAATGGAAGGAAGCACGCAACCATTGTGAGTGTCTACGCACCAACTATGACCAACGAAGATGATGTCAAGAATAAGTTCTATGAGGACCTGCACAATGTATTAACATCTGTTCCCAAAGGAGACAAACTTATACTCCTTGGGGATTTCAATGCCAGAGTAGGCACGGACACCACCTCTTGGAGTGGCATTATTGGAAAGCATGGAGTCGGAAATTGTAACACCAATGGACTCCGCCTCCTTCAGACATGTGCCGAACATGATCTCCTGATTACGAACACAATTTTCCGTCTCCCCATGAGAAATAGGACATCGTGGATGCACCCTCGCTCGAAACACTGGCACCTCATTGACTATGTAATCGTCAGGAGGAGTGACAGACAAGACGTTCGAGTGACAAAATCCATGTGTGGTGCCGAATGTTGGACAGACCATCGTCTCATTGTCTCGAAAATGAACATCCACATCAGGCCACCACGGCGTCCTCAAGGGGCAAAAATGCAAACAAAGCTAAATGTCACCCACCTAAACAGCAAGAAAATGCAGCAGTCGTTTGAAAATATGCTGGAAGACCGCCTCAAGCCCAATGCTGAAGCAAAACAGGATACAGAAACAGAATGGAGAGCCCTAAAGAACACGATTTACAACACTGCTATGGAAATCCTGGGTCCAGCCCCCCGAAAGCATAAAGACTGGTTTGATGAAAATTCCGAAGACATCAACCAATTGCTGGCCGAGAAACATCTTCTCCTCAAGGCACATTTGAATGACCCAAAGTCAACATCAAAAAAAGATGCTTTCAAGAACATTCAGAGAGTAGTGCAGCAGAAACTTCGGCACATGCGGGACTCCTGGCTGAGCAGCAAAGCTGATGAAATTCAGGGCTTTGCTGACAGACACGATATGAAAAACTTCTATGACTCACTGAAAGCGTTCTATGGTCCTTCATCACCAGGCATAGTTCCCCTCCTCAGTGCAGACGGGGGAACATTGGTCACCGATAAGAAAGAAATCCTCCAACGCTGGGCAGAGCATTTCAGCAAAATCTTAAATGCAACTTCCTTCTTCGATGATGAAACCATCAATTGCCTTCCTCAAGTTCCCACCAATGAGACTCTTGATGACCTGCCAACCATAGTGGAAATAAACAAAGCCATCCAGCAACTCTCCAGCGGCAAGGCACCTGGTCCTGACTCCATCCCAGCAGAGATATACAAGGCAGGTGGGCCGGTCCTAACAGAGCAGCTTCACCGAGTCTTCACAAACATATGGATGAACGAGACCATGCCACAAGATTTTAAGGACGCGTCAATAGTCCACCTTTACAAACGTAAAGGAAACCGCCAATCCTGTGACAACCACCGAGGCATCTCCTTGCTTTCAATTGCAGGGAAGATACTCGCCAGAATTCTTCTCAATCGCCTCACAGCCCATCTCGATCAAGGTCTTCTTCCTGAGAGTCAATGTGGCTTCAGAAAAGAACGTGGAACTGTTGACATGATTTTCGCTGCAAGGCAGCTGCAAGAGAAATGTCAGGAACAGAACTGCGAAATGTTCTCCACTTTCATTGACCTTACCAAGGCTTTTGATACAGTCAGCAGAGAAGGACTGTGGAAGATTATGGCAAAATATGGCTGTCCACGAAAGTTTGTCCAAATAGTGCGGCTATTTCATGACGGCATGCAGGCAAGAGTACAGGAAAATGGTGAGCTGTCTGAACCCTTTCCTGTCACCAATGGAGTGAAGCAAGGATGTGTCCTGGCACCAACACTGTTCAGCCTCATGTTTTCAGCCATGTTGATGAATGCCTTCGAGAACGACGACATTGGAATAGACATCAACTACCGTATGGATGGAAAGTTATTCAATCTCAGAAGGCTGAAAGCTAAAACCAAAATTAACAGTGGCACCGTCAGAGAGCTCCTGTTTGCTGATGATTGCGCTCTATACGCCAACTCAGAGGCGGACATGCAACATAATGTTTCAGCTTTCTCACATGCCTGTGCCAACTTTGGGCTCAATATCAACTTGGAGAAGACTGTAGTTATGTACCAGCCAGCTCCAGGGAATAATCACACTGTGCCGAATATCAAAGTGAATGATCATAGACTAAGTGTTGTGGACAAATTTACCTATCTTGGCAGCACCGTGTCACAAGCTGCCACAATCGATGATGAAGTGAATGCAAGAATCTCCAAGGCCAGTGCAGCCTTTGGCAGACTGTACAAGAATGTATGGGACAGAACTGGAATAAGCCTGCAAACAAAGCTAAAAGTCTACAAAGCAGTTGTATTATCCACACTGCTATATGCTTGTGAAACCTGGACTGTTTATCAGCGACACGCTAGGAAATTAAACCACTTCCACACAGTCTGCCTAAGGAAGCTACTGAAGATTAAATGGCAAGACAAGATTCCAGACACTGAAGTCCTAGAAAGAGCATCCATACCCAGTATCCACACTCTACTGATGAAGAATCAGATTCGCTGGGCTGGTCACTTGACTCGCATGCCAGATCACAGGCTCCCTAAACGAATTTTTTACAGCGAACTGCGTTGTGGTAAACGCTCCCAAGGTGGCCAGAGGAAACGTTTTAAAGACACTCTGAAAATTTCACTGAATGCTTTTGGAATTCATCATGACACCTGGGAGGCTGCAGCCAGAGACCGAAATTCGTGGCGTGCATCATTGCGCAAAGGTGCAGTTATATGTGAGGCAACCAGGACTGCAAGAGCTGTGAAGAAAAGGCAGGACAGAAAAACCACTGCAGGAAATCCTCCTCCAGAGACGTCAAGCATTCTTTGTCCACATTGTCAAAGAACATTTCGAGCCAAAATAGGCCTTATCAGCCATCTTAGAACCCACGGCTCCACACCTTCAACCCCACTGGATGAAATGAATGGTCATCATCATTCTTGATGGACAAACAACAACAATTTAATTCTAACCCTAGTTGTTCGCTGTGTGCAACAACCGCATCTACTAAATGTTGCAGGTCCTGTTCATTGTCTGCAATCAAAACTGTATCATCTGCATATCTAATGCTATTGATCCATCATCCCCCAATGTTGATTCCTTCCATATCGTCTATATTTCTGAAAATATTTTCACTGTACAGGGAAACAAGTTCTGGAGACATTACATATACCTGTCTCATACCTCTTTTAATAGGATGGCAGCTTGTTTCCAATATATGTTTTTTACAAGCCTAAGGTCTTTCCCATAAATTTGTAGATCTTCAAGCATCCTTATCGTGTTGATATGTCTCACTGTTGATCCATCCATCATGTGCCATGCCGGTAAGCGTGGGCGGTCATGTTCTGCCATCTCACTCATTCACCAGAGTCGTGGATCAGTTCCGTGTTTCTGTCTCGACCATGCCACAAGGCCAAGCCATCCAGATACTTGTTTCTAGGTCTTCCCCTTGGTCTGTTCCCCTCGATCTTACCAGTTGTCACCAAGTTCTCCAAATCATTTCTTCTCATAACATGTCCAAAAAATTGTGACTGTCTACGTCTAATGTCTCTAATCAGTTTACGATCTTCATTTGTTTCTTGAAGGACTTGTTCATTGGTCTTTCTGGCTGTCCATGGTATTCTTTGCATTTTCCTCAGAAACCACATTTCTACAGCCATCAGATGTTTTTCAGCCTGGCTGCTCATTGTCCAAGCTTCACATCCATATAAAAGTACAGGTTCTATGTAGCACCTCAACACTCTTTTTCTCGTTTCAATTGACATCTTTTTATTGGTCAGTATGTTTTTCATCTTGCTAAAGGCTACTTTTGCCATGGCGATTCTTGTTCTAATCTCTTCCAGGCATCTCCCATCAGATGTTATCACTGTTCCGAGATAATTGTACCTATTCACTTGTTGAAGAATATTCCCATTTACTTGTATATTACACTGTGGTATTTCGTTCTTCTTAGTGACAACCATAATCTGTGTCTTTTTACAATTTAATTCTAATCCTTGTTGTTCACTGTGTGTAACAACCGCATCTACTAAATTTTGCAGGTCCTGTTCATTGTCTGCAATTAATACTGTACCATCTGCATATCTAATGTTATTGATGCATCATCCCCCAATGTTGATTCCTTCCATATCTTCAATATTTCTGAAAATATTTTCACTGTACAGGGAAAACAGATCTGGAGACATTACACATCCCTGTCTCACACCTCTCTTAATAGGCTGATATTGGCTTACTTCACTATCAACTCTTATGGCAGCTTGTTGTTTCCAATATATGTTTTTTACAAGTCTAAGGTCTTTCCCATCAATTTGTAGATCTTCAAGCATCCTTATCATGTTGACATGTCTCACTTTATCAAAAGCCTTTGTGTAGTCAATAAAGCAAAGGTGTAGATCTTTGTTTACTTCTATAGGACGTTCGATTACGGTTCTCAGTATATACACATCATTTACTGTACCCTTGCCTTCTACAAACCCACATTGTTCTTCTCCTATTTCAGGTTGTATTTTCCTCCTCACTCTTTGCATGATAATTCTTAGCAAAATCTTCGTGATGTGACTCATTATACTAATTGTTCAATGTTGATCACATTCCAAGGCTCCTGATTTCTTTGGGATTGCAATAAATACAGAATTACATAACTCATGAGGTATACTTCCAGTATCATATATTGTATTAAGCAGACTGGTAACTTTATCTATTCCAAATTCTTCTAGAGCATTAATCATTTCTGTTGTGACGCTGTCTGGACCGGGGGTCTTGCCAGATTTCATATGATTAAGAGCTTTCTGAACCTCCATCTTCAAAATTTTTGGCCCTTCATTATTATTCTGAACATCATACTGTTCGTCTCTGTTATCGTCATAAAGGTTTTTCACGTAATCTGACCATACATGTAAAATCTGTTCTTTTTCTATTATGACTCTTCCATCTTTTGTCTTTAGGCAGCCTGCTGATGAATGTTTTCTTTGATTGGTAAGCTCCTGAATTCTTTTGTGCATTAGTTTGGTATTTTTACTGTTGTGTTGTTTTTCAATTTCTATGCAATTTTTCTCGAGCCATGCTTCTTTTCCTTACATAATGTTCTGACTTTTCTGTGAATTTCTTTATATTTGGCAGGATTATTTTTGTTCTGTCTTCTTGTTTCCATTAGCTTTAAAAATGTCTTCAGTCATCCATGTCTGGTGACCCACTTTCTTTAATTTTGGAATAGTTTTCTTCTGCAGCTAAACTGATTGAATTCTTCAACATTTCCCACTGATCATCCATATCTTGAAATAGGATCTCTAGATCAGACAATATATCAAATTTCTATGTTAAAATTATCTTGTATTTCTTTGTCAGTTTTCAAGTTGCACAAATCATATTTAGTGTTTCCGGTTGTATACTTGACTTTCTTTAATTTTATCCTCAATCTGCCTGTAATTAATCTGTGATCACTGTAACAGTCTGCATTGGGGATTGTTTTTACGACTATTAACGCATTTCAAAACCTGCTAATCAGGATGTAACCTATCTGGTTTTTAATCCTACTATCTGGACTCCTCCATGTCCATAATCTTCTAGGATGCTGTTTAAACCAGGTGTTTCCTACAACCATTTCTTGTTCTTTTGCCCATTCTACAAGTTCTCTTTCGTTTCGCTCACCCAAACCATGGCTTCCTACATTGCATCCATCGCCTTGATGTCCTATTTTTGCGTTGAAATCACCCATTATATTTATTTCTGATTTTTTTTTTTTACAGTTCTTCAAAGCAGACTAACACATTCTCTTCAGTATAATAATACCCAATCCATGTTGTTGCTTATTTAGTTTCTGCTAGCGAAAGTCAATCTTCAACATGTTTAAGTTTATTCATCAATCTTCAGCAATATGTGATCCTTGTTCCTTACATTGGTCAGAGACTTGTCTTGACATGTCTTAAAGAAACAAGAGGACAAACTACCTCTATGTGTCTCCACATGTTATATCTACTTTGTTGAATTAATTTTTCCTGGTCTTACTGTCAGAATTGTTCTCAGTATAAGTTACTGAGAGTTCTGGTATCTTTTTCAGTAATATCTTTTTTAGTAAGACATCTTATAATTTTGAGGATCAATTTTGTGAATGCTCTTCTGAATATCAATGAAGCATTAGTAAACATCTTTTCAATTTCTATGTGAAAAAAAAAATGTCTGAACAGTATATTCAATGATTGTACTGCATCTATGTGCTTTGGTAGAAGTGTAAATACTTAGTTTTTCAGGTCCCCTGAGAGAGAGCATGTATTGACAGTCATTGCACAACATAGTTATTTTGTCTATGTCATATTCTTCAGAAACAGGAATGAACAATATGGGATGGTCATGATCAAAGCTAACATTACAATATTTTCAGATTAGTGACCTGACTCAGGCTGGCTAAACTCACTGTCTCACTCTCATTCTTAGTCACACATGGTTTACAACTTTCCCCGTTATCCACGCAGTTTTTCTTTGAAACTACATTCTATTGGTCCCTCATAATTGGCCCACAATGATTGTGGTCATGTCAGTTCCTAGTCGGGCTGGCCAGCTCTTCTATTATTATCATGCCTTTCTGTAGATGTAAAATCCCACTACCAGTCTTGCACACCCAGCTCAATTCCGAGCTTACAGAGGTCAAATAAAACTGTAACAGTTCTCATAGTCGTGGTACTTTGGTTTGGGATCAGGAGAAAAGTCTGTATACCGGCATCACTCTGATAGTGCCAGACCTTTTCAGGTCTCAGGTGATCTGAACGTCAATGCTGGGCACTTAAAATACAGTGTTCTAGAGGATTCACAATCAACAGAGCATAATCTAACATTTCTCAGAGAACTGAAAATCTTCACCAAACATACATAAACATTAACCAAGATTATATACTTCACAGATTGGAGGTCACTCTTGGAGAACCTACACACCACTAGACTAATCTTGTGCCATGTGAAATAAGATCTAAGTTCAGTGGCAACCAATAATGTTCAAGAATAGCCTCCATGTTTATCCTTTGACTATGAAATACTGAGAATGAGAGCTTACACATCTAACGCTGGCAGCAGAATGAGACTGTTCATTCATCCACCTGCTAGCCAAGCAGTCAGAATTGTTGTATGCAGTGAATGCATCTCTCAGGGGAAGAAAAGCATAAACTTACATAACAGATCTGACCCAATCTATCAGTTTTCTTCCCTGCAGTCTTCCATTTACATAGAACATTGAAACACATCTCTGGTACTACTTTTAATAAGCTTGATAATCCCACAGACCAATGGGACTGTTAATAAGATGTTTCCATGTTTATGTCGCATTAAGTTGTACCACATGTTTCTCACTTTAAGTTTGTCACTTTGTATGACAAATATTTGTTTCAGATAAGAAGGCAATGATTCCTTGCACCATAACAAACTAGTCATCAATAAGTTTAACATAGACTACCAGTTTGTATGTTATTTTACAGCAATATTCAGTAACTATTTATTTGTTAGATTCAGCTGGCATTAACTGTTTATCTGTTACATTTCATCTACATTTATCTGTTAATACTGTTACTTGCAATAGTTCCTCAGGCCACCATGCGGAAAGAGACAGAACCATGTGGGATAAAACCCAGTGCAGTGAAGTCAATCCTCTCGATTTTTAAAACTTTTGTGTAAGTTCCTCATCTGTATCACAACAGTTTCAATAACAGTTCATCACTTATAATGTATTATCACATCTAATTCTAGTCTGTTACCTGTATATATTGCTATTAACTAAGTATTTACTATGGTGTGTTTCAGAAATACATCCATCTTCAGAAAGTTATCCTTCTATCTCCACACAAAAGCATTCCAATATGGAAATGTATGGCAACATAGAACTTGTGAAACAAGAACTATCAGGTGTACCTTGTGAAGATAAACATCAGAGAGTCAGTCACGTAGTAGACATGATAGATTGTGACATCATTCAAGGAATGGCAGGAGGCAGTAAAAGAGAATTAAGATTGACTGAGAATAGTTATACGGCAACAACACTAAACCGCAATAATTGTCTGTCAGTGAATGTTTCTTCTACACCATACATATCTAATGTTTGTGATTCAGGTGTCAATGTAAATGGACACAAGAGAACACATATAGCACTGAAACGTCACAAATGTGATGGCTGTGGTGCTTCTTTCTCTTGCTTTAGCAAACTGGTGATCCACAAGAGGTTACATACAGGAGAAAAACCTTACAAGTGTGATTATTGTGGTGCCTCATCCACTTCAGCTTCTAACCTGAAGCGCCACATTAGAACACATACAGGAGAGAAACCTTACAAGTGTGATTGTGGTATATCTTTTAGTCAAGCTTACAGTCTGAAGCTACACATGAGAAAACATACAGGAGAGAAATGTTACAAGTGTGATTATTGTGGTGCATCTTTCACTACAACTAGCAATCTGAAGTGCCACATGAGAATACATACAGGAGAGAAACCTTACAAGTGTGATTGTGGTATATCTTTTAGTCAAGCTTACAGTCTGAAGCTACACATGAGAAAACATACAGGAGAGAAATGTTACAAGTGTGATTATTGTGGTGCATCTTTCACTACAACTAGCAATCTGAAGTGCCACATGAGAATACATACAGGAGAGAAACCTTACAAGTGTGATGATTGTGGTGCATCCTTTAGCCAAACTGGCCATCTGAAGGAGCACATGAGAAAACATACAGGAGAGAAACCTTACAAATGTGATAATTGTGGTGCATCTTTTAGTCAAGCTAGAGGACTGAAGTGCCATATGAGTACACATACAGGAGAGAAACGCTACAAGTGTGATGATTGTGGTACATCTTTTACTACAGCTTACCATCTGAAATACCATTTGAGAAGACATACAGGAGAGAAACCTTACATGTGTGATGATTGTGGTGCATCTTTTAGTCACGCTCACAGTCTGAAGGGCCATAAGAGAACACATACAGGAGATAAACCTTACAAGTGTGATGATTGTGGTGCATCTTTTAGTCACGTTCAAAATCTGAAGGTCCACAAGAGAACACATACAGGAGATAAACCTTACAAGTGTGATGATTGTTGTGCATCATTTAGTCGCGCTCAGAGTCTGAAGTGCCATATGAGTACACATACAGGAGAGAAACCTTACAAGTGTGATGATTGTGGTGCATCTTTTAGTCAAGCTGACCATCTGAATAGACATAAGAGAAAACATACAGGAGAGAAACCTTACAAGTGTGATGATTGTGGTGCATATTTTAGTGAAGCTTGCCATCTGAGTAGACATAAGAGAAAACACACAAGAGATAAACTTTACAAGTGATGATGGTAGTGCATCTTTTAGTCAAGCTGGCCATCTGAGTAGTCATAAGAGAACACATTCAGGAGAGAAACCTTACAAGTGTGATGATTGTGGTGCAATTTTTAGTCACGCTCAGAATCTGAAGGTCCACAAGAGAACACATACAGGAGAGAAACCTTAAAAGTGTGATGATTGTGGTGCATCTTTTAGTCACGCTCAGAATCTGAAGGTCCACAAGAGAACACATACAGGAGAGAAACCTTACAAGTGTGATGATTGTGGTGCATCTTTTAGTCGCGCTCAGAGTCTGAAGGGCCACGAGAGAACACATACAGAAGATAAACCTTACAAGTGTGATGATTGTAGTGCATCTTTTTATCAAGCTAGTTATCTGAAGCGCAATATGAACACACATACAGAGAGAAACCTTACAAGTGTGATGATTGTAGTGCATCTTTTAGTCAAGCTGGCCATCTGAGTAGACATAAGAGAAAACATACAGGAGAGAAACCTTGCAAGTGTGATGATTGTGGTGCATCTTTTACTATAGCTGACTATCTGAATAGCCATATAAGAATATATACATACAGGAGAGAAACATTACAAGTGTGATGATTGTTTAGCATCTTATATTAAGGTTGGCAGTCTGAAGTGCCATAAGAGAACACACTGAAGTGCAACCAAAAAAAAAAAAAACTAATAAAGGAGAGAAACAACATATATATGGTGATTATTTTGCATCCTTGTCTTGAGCACACCATCTCAATTGTCAGACACAAAAAATATTAAAAGTTTGTTGCACATATTGTGTTGAAATGTCTGGTAGCTGATTTACCACAAGTGAAAAATCTTACACATGTGTGGTTGTAGTGCAACTATTACTCATTTGAGATTTCTGAATTGCTAGAAAAGAAAACATTCAAGAGAGAATTCATAAGTGTGATAATTATAATGTATCGTTAAATCAAGCTGGCTTTGTGTCTCAAGAGATGACATACAGGAAATAATCTGTTAATGTGTGATGACTTGTGCATCTTTTATTCTAACAAAACATCCTAATTATCATCACTTGAGAAGACAAATCTCATAAGTGATATCCGTAGCATTATTTAGGTTGTTGTTGTTGCTCAAGCTAGGCAGATGATGTACCAAGAGAAAATGCAAACAGGAGAGGCAGATTACCAAAATGATGTTCATTTTCCATATATATTACGCTCACAAACAATTTGACTTTCCATGAGAGAACACATTCTGGAGAAAAATATTTCAGGTGTAGCGATTGTTTTCATTCTTTTACTGCAGGTGGCAATCACGGTCACCAAAAGAGAATTCATACAGGTGTGCAAGCATTACACATGTGATGGTTGCGTGCATCTTTAACTATTACTGAATCTTACCATTTGAGCACCACGAGGGAACTCATACAGAAGAGAAACCTTTCAAATGTGACAATTGTGCATATTTATCTCAGACATACTTTTTTATTTTATTTGAGATAAGATTCATGAGAGAAATCTTACAAATGTGATGCTTGTGGTTATCTTATATTCAGGTTTAGAGAATGTTGTGCTACACACACACACACACAGACAAGAGAGACATCTTACAAATGAGATGATTATGGTTTTTCATTTATTTGTGTTTAGCCAGCAAATTTGCAAAGTTGATAGCGAACTGAGCTAATAATGTCATGTGCTTTGTAGGACATGGGTTCGATGCCAGGGCTCATGAACTGGCAAAGTGAGCAACAAATTGGTGACCTATTTCTCTGTGCATTCAAGCCTATACATTGTGATGGTTCTATCACATCACAGACCCATAGCAGAAAATTGCTTCGGGACAATATTTACTAGTGCTGGCCATTTGACCTGGCAGCTCCACATGAAAACACATACTATACTTTCCTTGCTGTGTTCTACAACATGAAAACATATAGTATACTTTATAGTCTTCTGTGCCATATAGTAGTGTTGAATATACGTAGCATTTAATAATTCTCATTTTTAATGTGTTGTTAATCTCTCTAGATCAGTGGTTCTCAAACGGTGGGGAAGAATTATGTCAAGGTCGTGTTAATACAAGAACCGATTCTTTGATATTGTATTTCCCTCCATACTTTACAGTTCTATACTCCTCACCCTTCTGAAATTCATTTTATACATAAGTAGACCCGCAAATCACGTTTTATGTAGACGTCAAGACTTATTCTAGCATGTGTTATTAAATTTAGCTTCCATTTTTACTTATACTGTCTGAAGGGCTGGGGAGGGGATAATTTATAGGGAGGAAATACAAATGGGGGGGGGGGGGGGGGGTGATATGCTGAACATATGATGAAGAGGTGCATGGGCCAAAAAAAGGTTGATAACCACTGCTCTAGATGTTAATACTGATTTCATGCTGTTGAAAGCATTTTTGGCCATTCTTATTCTCTTTTTTATTTCTGTTTCACTTCTGCCATCAGAAGTTACTGTTAGATGTTCTTGGCAATATTACGCACAGTAGTTTGCCTGTTATTACATGTCCAGGATAGGAGAAACTTTCTGTGTTCTACAACATGAAAACACATACTATACTTTCCTTGCTGTGTTCTACAACATGAAAACACATACTATACTTTCCTTGCTGTGTTCTACAACATGAAAACACATACTATACTTTCCTTGCTGTGTTCTACAACATGAAAACACATACTATACTTTCCTTGCTCAATCAATCAATCAGGTGCCGTCTCCAGAATGAATGTTGCTTGCAATGAATCTCTAACACTGTCTGTCTCTCGCCCTGACTGTACATTCTGTCAGGCTGATGTTCGTCCATCTCTTGATATTATCTTCCCACATCTTCCCACTTGTATTGTTGTCTACCTCTTACTTGCTTGCCCTCAACCTTACTTTCCAGTGTAGGTTTTATAAGAGTGTTATGTCTTTTAACGTGACCAAAATATTTCAATTGCCTCTTTTTTTATTTCTGTCAACAACTCTCTTTTCATTCAAAGTTTTTCTAGAACCTCTGTATGTCATTGTTCCTGTTTCCATAATATACAACATATTCTTCTGTATATCCACATATCCAGGGCATCTATTCAACTTTCTAGTTGCTTGTTCAATGTCCAGTCTTCCGCGCCATACAGTAGTAGCATTGAATATATGTAGCATTTTACAATTCTCATTTTTAATTGTTAATCTCTCTAGATGTTAATACTGATTTCATGCTGTTGAAAGTATTGTTGGCCATTCTTATTCTCTTTCTGATTTCTATTTCACTTCTGCCATCATCTGTTATTACATGTCCAAGATAGGAGAAACTTTCTGTGTTCTACAAGATGAAAACACATACTATACTGTTCTAGCTGTGTTCTACAACGTGAAAACACATACTATACTTTCCGTGCTGTGTTCTACAACATGAAAACACATATTATACTTTCCTTACTGTGGTCTATTGCATGAAAATGTATACTATACTTAACTGGCTGTGTTCTACAACATGAACATTTGCGTGTTAGGACAGGAATTGTGCTTCCAATAAAGCATCATTGTACAAAAAGTTGAAGCCATTGTCTAAAGTTACTCTGCCATACTGCACAATATAATATTGTTTTGCAGATCCTTTACAGGACATTGCTGTCAACATCAGCATCTTTCAGCTGTATGTTGATTTCTTGGCAAGATTATGCTCAGTAGTTTGCCAATGCTTTCTAGCGGCCGTCTCAGTTAACCCGCAAGTCACCAGCGGGGGTCAAACCGCTCCCAGCTCTCGCCCTGCTATGAGACTCTGCGTGATAAACGGGATTACGGAGAAAGTGTTGTAACCCTTCGGCCAGAGAGACCGGCAATATAATATTACAAGTATTATTATTATGGTTATTAAGGCAATCTCTGTAACGAAGTGGTTATGCAGCCTGCCTCACACCACGAAAGTTGTGGGTTCATTTTCAGGTTACATCGTTCAGATCACAATTGGTGAGTTTTGGTCTGGTTCATTGTCTTGGATGGCTGTGTGGGGTGCACCCAATCAGGAACTTCTCAGCTGACAAGTTAGCGAGGCAGGTGTTTCGAGAATATGGCCGGAGTCGTGGTTTGAGCGGGCGAAACAGCAATTTTGTACGACTGTTTGACACTCTCCATAAGCGCCCACTTTCTTTCGATGAGTAGTGGGCCTGCAGTCAGTGAGCTGGCATGGCTTTTCAGTCAGTCCTGCCTGGCATTCTTGAAAGCTCGTTGGTAGTCGTCCAGTTGCATGTATCACTTGGTACCTAGGGAGTGCGCTGAGTGATTGCTATTCATGGCCTGCGTCTGTGCAATAGATATATGGTTGATCCTGCCATTAGTCATTTGCTTGTCTCAAAGATTAAACCATGCATGTCTAAGGTCACACAGCCTCACAGTGAAATCGCAAATAGCTCATTAAATTGCTCGGCCCTGACACTTGTTTACGGCTTTCAGCTGAGGGATATGGCTGAACGCCTCTAAGTCAATATCCTCCGGATGTGAGGGCCTGGCCGTTACGTTACATGCTTGGTCCAGACACTTGTTCTACGGCTCTCAAATGAGGGATATGGCTGAACGCCTCAGTAGACCCCAGATGTGAGGTCCTGGCCGTTACTCATTCTCTGCTGCATGGAAGTAAGATCCTGAGCCGGCAGCATCTGCATTTTGTGGAAATCCGAACCTAAAGCTCGCTGAGTGGATGTCCACAGACTGACCGTTCTTATTTTATGTGGGGAGCGGCCAGTAGTGAACGAAACGCCCAATATACGGCAGTGAAGCAGACATGTGCATCACATGATGATTCCTTGGGTGAGCCCAGTACCAGAGCACTATGCGTTGGCTCTGCAATTATGGAAGTCTCCTTGGATGGCAGGGAATGCGCATGGTCTGCTCCTGCCTTCCCTTGATGGTTGACCGTGATGTCTTTGTCCTTTCTAACTTGACCAGCTGGGATGTGGACTACACCACAACAGTGAGAGTTGAATGTCCTTCGAAACCCCAGGGAAGGTTAACCTGGTCAACAAATACCTGCAGAAATTGGATGTATCGGTTTTAGAGCACAAAAAAACTTGGCACAACGCAATTACATCTGGAAAAAACACACACTCCGGATGAACGCATAAGAAAGAGAAGATCACGATTGCAATTTTCTCAGCGACTCCTGAGGGTTGTCGCTGGAGCTACAGTTCATGGATTGTGCGACACTTTTGGCAGGCGGCCTTGCAGAAAGAGACGGAACCATGTGGGATAAAACCTGGTGCAATTAAGTCTATCCTCTTGCCTTCTAAACCCTCTTTTACAAATGTTTATTGTATTTATTTTGTTACGGATGATTGTGTTCCATTTATTTGAATGGTATTGCAAATGATAAACTGTTAGGAACTCAAAGAGATTATGAATCTTCTATTCTTGTTTTTCTACATTGCTAAGAAAATTGTCAGTTATATATGGGGGTGGTTGAGTCATCTCAAGATGTACAGGTTAGCTGCAGATATCTTGAATAAGCAGCAGTGGACCAACACAGATGGTGATCATGGAGAGGGGGCAAGCTAATTCATAAGACATGTCACCTGAACAAGTCAAGAAGCCTGATACGGGGGAAAATGGCATGTAGCAAGAACACCAACAGACACGTGGTATCCAAGATGTGCAGCTTGGGAGCCGACAAAGCCGTAAAGAAGACGAGCAGAGAGAACTTTCATGTAAGCTGCAACAAAAAACCCGGAGCTACAGTTACTACTAAAGCCACCACGAGGAAGATCGACGACAACCCACCACAGACAAGAGCCAACACAGCAGAGAAGGAGGAGAAAGACACCAGAGTCAGAATCACCGACTCGAAAACAGTCAGATGGGTTGTCAAGCGTATTCAAGTGGAGCTGTCAGACGAACAAATCACGAAGCAGCTACAAGAAGAGAATCTCAACATCTGAATCTTGAACGCGGAGCGGATCCTAACGTACTCAAAGATTCCGACCATGCTGGCGATGGTGACGACTGAGGTCAGCGAGATACCATGCCATGTATTGATAGACATGAAAATACAACAACCTGAAGGATTCATACTAAGAATTACTCAATGTTCCAGATGCCAGAGGGCCGGCCACAGCAAAGTAGCATGTTGCAGAAAGACGGAAAACTGCCGGTACTGCGCCGATCACCACGCCTTCAAAGAGTGTCCGCTGGCCAAGCTGGACACAGACTGCCGAGCACCCAACAACAAAAGGAAGTGCGCCAACTGCCTGGGCAAACATGAAGCAAGATACTTGGGCTGTCCATACCTCCAAAGACACAGACACGCCTTAAAGATCGCAGTTACCACAAACTCCCACGTGTTGCCGGGGTCCATAAGGGAAGCAAAGAAAAGCAACACTGTAGCCTACCACGCATGTCGTTATAGGCGACTAAGGAGGCTTGATGGTTCCATCGCCCTGCTACTGAGTGAGTGCGTGGCGCGACACTGTGAGTTTCGTGTGAAATGCTTTTGAATCTGCCGGAGGTTTTTCGGAACGTGACTGCATGTTCGGAGCGATGGCAGCTGGCTATGCCCCAGAATTGACCGGTTTTTGCCTTATGCAGAGATGCGTGGCTGCTGGGCTTCTGGTTGACTACCACTGCCATCGACGATGAACTGTATTTTCGTGGACTGTGTGGGTGAACATCTAGGAAACATCCAGATGGGAAAATGACTGCCGATTCCATCAGAGATGAACTGGGTGTTTTGTGGGGGAACTATTGTGTTGACATTCTGGCGGCGGCATTATGCACAGTGTATCTATGCGGGCTGTTGTTTGTCGAGACTCCTGTCTTTTCCACTTTTAACATTGGGCAGTTGGGAGCGTTTTGTGTGATATTCACTGGCACAGAAACGAAGCATAATGGGGACGACCCGTTGCTGTGAAATTGGAACCGCGACTAACTAAATAACTAACTAATTACCACAAAGACACCATTCAAGTAGCAATGCCGGGGGTGGGGGGGGGGGAGGGGGGGCGAGACAGCCAAGAAACAAGACAAGACAAGAAACAGAGCTATAAACCCACAAGAACCACGGCTCTCAACAATAACCACCGCTGAGGAAGCAGGTTAGACGAGACCGAATTTGGGATTTGTTTCTGGAGAAATGGAAATAGGTGTGGTCTTCGACAGGTTATATATGTCATACAAAACTGCTTCAACCTGCTGCCTTGTAAGATTTGTCTTTTTAGGCAAAAGCTATTAAAGTCAAACCATACAATCAATCAATCAATCATGTGCCATGCCGGAAAGCGTGGGCGGTCATGATTCGCCATTTCACTCGATCACCAGAGTCGTGGATCAGCTCAGTGTTCCTGTCTCGTCCATGCCATGTGGCCAAGCCATCCAGGTATTTTCCTCTCGGTCTTCCTCTTGGTCTGTTCCCTTCGATCTTGCCAGCTGTCACTAAGTTCTCCAGTCCATTTCTTCTCATAACATGTCCAACAAATTTTGACTGTCTACGTCTAATTTCTCTAATCAATCTACGATTTTCATTTGTCTCTTGTAGTACTTGGTCATTGGTTTTTCTATCTGTCCATGGTATTCTTTGCATTTTCCTCAGAAACCACATTTCTGCAGCCATCAGATGTTTTTCAGCTTGACTGCACATTGTCAAAGTTTCACATCCATACAAAAGAACAGGCTCTATGTATCCCCTCAACACTCTTTTTCTCGTTTCAATTGACATCATTTTATTGGTCAGAATGTTTTTCATCTTGCTAAAGGCTACTTTCGCAATGGCGATTCTTGTTCTAATCTCTTCAAGGCATCTGCCATCAGATGTTATGACTGTTCCGAGATAATTGAACCGATTCACTTGTTGAAGGATATTCCCATTTACTTGTATATTACATTGTGGTACTTCGTTCTTCCTAGTGACGACCATAACCTGTGTCTTCCTACAATTTAATTCCAACCCCAGCTGCTCACTGTGTACAACCACAGCGTCTACTAATTATTGCAGATCCTGTGCATTGTCTGCAATCAATACTGTATCATCTGCATATCTAATGTTATTTATGTTTCGTCCTCCAATGCTGAGTCCATTTAGGTCTTCTACATTTCTGAAAATATTTTCACTGTATAGGGAAAAAAGATCTGGAGACAATACACATCCCTGCCTAACACCTCTCTTAATAGGTTGGTATTGTCCTACTTCATTATCAATTCTTATGGCAGCTTGTTGTTTCCAATATATGTTTTTTATAAGTCTAATGTCTTTCCCATCAATTTGTAGATCTGCAAGCATATCCACAATGTTGACATGTCGAAAAACCATACAGACAAGGGAAAACCATCATACTATTTATCCTCTATAAAACATGCTTCTGAATCGGTCTTGTTAGTGACACACATGGGAGATTACAATGGAATCATCTTGCTTGTCAGGGAATGCATTGTGCTACAATAGTAGATTATCATTATGCTAATGTATACAAGTTATATAATAAAAATGCATTGTATCAAATGAAGAACATCTGATGTAATAAATCTCTGTAATTGAAGGTTCATAGAATCAGTTTTCATAAATGACTATGAATCCTGGACAGTAAGTAATATCTTTATTTATTCATTCATACAGTAGGATGTTCTTCGCAGAACCTCGCTTCCATAACAACCTTCCGGAAAACTTCTCGGTCATCTCATCTCATCATGAAGCCCATAATCTGGCACTCTCACGATGTTTATACTTCACCTCGACAACGCAAGGTGCAAGAGGAACACGATGAGATGAGATGAGATGCACTCATCTGAAGATCATCTGCCACATCCTGCATCCATCGTCTTTTTGGCCGCCCTCTTCCTCTCTTCCCGGGCATATACTCCTCCATTATTGTTCTCTCCAAACTTTCATGATGTTTCAAGTCACCAAATATTATAATTTTCTTTGTCTTATCGTCTTAAGTAGCCAACCTTCTTCAATATTCAGATCTTCCATTTTCTTACGATGTCTTGCCATTATAATTTTTAGTAAAATTTTACATGCATGACTGCTCAGTGCAACAGTTCTATAGTTGGTGCATAATTTCAGGTTGCCCTTTTTAGGTATTAGAATGAAGATAGGTCTCTTCTAATCTTTTGGCCATGTGCCATATTTCCACATCTTTTTTACATAATGTGTGATAGATTTATATGCTTTCTTCTCCTCCCGTTTTAATTAGTTCAGCTGGTTTTTCATCACATCCCTGTGATTTACCATTCTTCAGGTTCTTTATTGCCCATAGAATTTCATCTAATGAGGGTTCAGGATCTCATTCATATCATCACAATCATTCACATCACACATTCCACTGCAGTATTCCTTCCATCTGTCTAAGAATTTTCTAGATTCTGTTAGGGTATTTCCATGGCGTTAGGCATTGAACCGTTAAGGCCCGTGGCGAGTTTATGCTTGCAGCTACTGTTTTCAATCGCATTTTCTTCATGTTGGACTGGTAGTACATGGTTCCGTCGCCCTGCTACTGAGTGAGTGTGTGGGCGACACTGTGAGCTGTGAAATTCTCGTGGAATGGTTTTACATTTTTCCTGTACAGTGACCTGCATGTTCGGAAAAATGGCTACTGGCTGGTATTGCCATTCTTTACCTTACTCTTCTTCAGTGTTTTTTTTTTCCTTTCAAGCCAGACGACATAGTTTGGATTTTCTTCGTTACGCAATATTCTTTCATTAAACACTAGCTTAGAGTGCTATGTTGTATTTGAGAAGGAGAACTATGTGCATGCTATTTTCTCCTCACTTAATTAGCCATGATTTTGACAACTCTCTAACACTAACAAGGTTTGCTGCATTCTGCTGTTAGCTGTACTTATATATTCTTCAGTTAGCCATATGGCTTAGGTTGCCTGCAAAGGAGGGGATGTAAAATTTTCTGTAATGTCATGTATCTATGATAGAAATAATGCTGGTTTAAGAACTCCCCCTTGGGGGACACCTTGCTCCAACAGCATCTTCTCGCTGGTTGTCCTTGTACTTTTGTCCTGGCATTTCTGTTGTCAAGATAGTGCCTTGTATATCTGCATATTTCCCCCAAAACCTGCATAAGTTGACTTTAAGTCCCTCTGTCTATACCTTATAAAATGGGACAGTAGATATTTGTTTGGGAAGATCACTATCTAGGTCATGAGTCTATTAAAAGCTTCTGAAGGGAAGAGTTCAGGGGAGAGGCGGTTACAGAATCAGTCCTGGAGCTCATGAGCTTCACTCACAAAGTCAGTAGATTTCAGAGCATATCCAGACTAGAGGGGCTGAGGAAAAGGTATTGAAATTGTGAACGAGAGTGGACTGAAGGTGTATAGATATAGAGCAGAACTGTGAAAATCCGTGGATTGGATTTGATTTGATTTGATAACATGAATATATATAATAACTACGAAATTCACAGACGTGGACATCTGAGAGGTGAATTTGATAGCGGGGTTGAAGTCATTGAGGAGGAACTGACCCAATCACTCACGATATCGCTGTGGTACTCACATCATCGCCTATTGACCGCTTTTAAAATTCAGGAAATCTAAATCTATACGCGTGCAGAAATGGTGCTCGAGTGGCCCGCATGTATAGCTGGGTAAACATGTGTTTGCTCTTTGGTAAAGTTGATAAGTTATCAGATTAAAGCAGAATATCCTGACCACACATTAATACCACTTCACTGTGTGGTCCATCAACAAAGTATGTGTAAAACTGTTTTGAATATCAAGCAATTTATTGACAACTGCAGTTAACTATTTGCCTCCAGCTCACAGCAGAAACGTGTCAAACAGTCTAATGTACAAGGAACAGATAAACACATGTTTCATCAGCGCTACAACACAGTAAGTTATTGCAAAACATACGGGGAACAGAGGAGCACACATGCTATAAAGACGATAACATATAATGTACACATCATCACATATACCATATTATACAGTACTGTACTACAATATACTGCACGGTAGTGTACTGTACTGACAGTACTGTATTGTACAGTATTGGTCTATACTATACTATACTATACTATACTATACTATACTATACAGTGAACCAAACTCTGTCATGGGGCAGTGGAGCTCATCACATCGGTCTGAATTAGGGTAAGACAAGGAAAGACCAAAGGCGACGCGCAGAACCCCAGCAGAAACCCCACTGGAAGATCCCACCATTGGACATTCCCCCTATCCCCAACCATCCTCAATCTTTCTACATATCATCCCACTTCAGTATTCCCAACCAGCTGAGCTAATTGACCTCTCACACTGGTTAGTTTTAACAATGCGATTGCCTACTGTCGCCGACACTCCTGGAATACCTAATCACAAAGCAACAACACTATGCTCAAGTCCTACTCTATCTATCACTAGACTGTTCTACACCATTTACATCTAAATGTGATCTAGTAATTACCTTATGAAACTCAGCTCTATCCTGAATCGAATCTACACTTTCCCATGAAAGACACATGCTCATCAACGTTAATTGATACAGAACACAATAGATTCTTTTCTATATTAGCACAGAGCTAGTCCAACCTTTCTGCCTAGGCCAACTCCCTTGTTCACACTAGCGGCAACAAGTTATGTTTTCATACAGTCGGGGATTGTCCGAGTGACGTCATTCGATGTCAACAACAGGTGGCCCCAGCGGCAGACAATCTGTTCCCAACTTCACAAGAATAGTTGTCCCCCCTTCTACAACTGATGCAACAGTCCTTTCCTCTCAACAGCGACACATCAAACAATGCCGACAAATTTCTTGGTTCCTAAGGAAATCTCAAAGACGGGTAGTTTCGTTTGATCCAACGTGTTTCCCCACTAGTAACAAACAATTGCAGCTGTGAATACAGACTGTCTCTGTTAGTCTATCATGTTATCGTTAACTACAGTGGTCCCGTGATACAGGTTAAACAAATAGAGTGACATCACACAGCCCTGACGAACTCCTTGCTTGATGTCAAACCAATCTGATGTTTCGCCATCAATTCTAACAGCTGCTTGTTGGTCTAGATAGAGCACTTTTATGGGTTGTACTACATGTAATGGAAGGCCCATATTCCTCATGATTTCCCAAAGTTTCTGATGTTTTACACAGTCAAATGCCTTTGAATAATACACAAAACATGAGAAGAGATTTACATTAAATTATCTGCTCTTCTATATTATTAAACGCATGTTAAGTATGTGATCCCGTCTTCCTCTTCCTTGTCTAAATCCAGCTTGAATAATGTTAATCTCTTCTTCCATTTTCTTACCAAGTCTTCCACATCAGACAATGATAATGGAAAATAAAGTTCTAAAAATGAACCATTGACTGACTACTATAAGTTGCTCGCTCCTTTCAGCTTTGGCGTCTTAGAACGTTATTTTTATTTTTTACGTCCGAAGAAACTACCCAGATGAACGAAGGAGAAGAAGAAGAAGAAGAAGGAGGAGGAGGAGAAGAAGAAGAAGAAGAAGAAGAAGAAGAAGAAGAAGAAGAAGAAGAAGAAGAAGAAAGGAGGAGGAGGAGGAGAAGAAGAAGAAGAAGAAGACGAATATACTGAATTCTTTTACGTCAATCTCTGAGGTAGCCATGTATAGCATCGTTAAGTAGCAAAAGGTGAAATCCTGATTATTGACATATATAAATTGTGTGTGTGTGTGTGTGTGTGTGTGTGTGTGTGTGTGTGTGTGTGTGTGTGTGTGTGAATGTGTGCGTAGTTTTTTTAATTTGTAGATGTTTGTTCATATTACGTTAAATCGCATTCACTTTTTAATGTATACATTTGTGTCACACACACACACACACACACACACACACACACACACACACACACACACACACACACACACACACACACACACACACACACACACACACACACACACACACACACACACACACACACACACACACACACACACACACACACACACACACACACACACACACACACACACACACACACACACACACACACACACACACACACACACACACACACACACACACACACACACACACACACACACACACACACACACACACACACACACACACACACACACACACACACACACACACACACACACACACACACACACACACACACACACACACACACACACACACACACACACACACACACACACACACACACACACACACACACACACACACACACACACACACACACACACACACACACACACACACACACACACACACACACACACCACACACACACACACACACACACACACACACACACACACACACACACACACACACACACACACACACACACACACACACACACACACACACACACACACACACACACACACACACACACACACACACACACACACACACACACACACACACACACACACACACACACACACACACACACACACACACACACACACACACACACACACACACACACACACACACACACACACACACACACACACACGCACGCATGCATGCGTGTGTGTGTGTGTGTGTAAATGTGTATGTGTGTTTTTTAAAATGTGTTTATGTGTGCTCATATTATGTTAATTCGCTTTCATTTTGTAATGTATATATTTCACAGTTAGAGCAATAAAGGAATTTGTTAAAGAATATTGCTTCTGTTTTATATTGTGTGCTGTTAAGCCAAAAACCATACTAATTAATCTGTGTTAATCTTTACCTCCAATTAATTCATGTGTCCAAAAAAATAAAGTCCCATTGTCCATATCCTGAGAGACACTGGGTATATGGTGCTAGCCCGACTATTGTATAGACAAATTGGCAGGGCTAATGGTAGCAAGCCTAAAGGAAGAGCGCCCTGACATCCGCTGCGCTGATGACGGGTTGGGGATTTCTTCCCCTACACCAGTCAGGTTGGGCACATCGGCAAACTATTTCCTTTTTTTTTTATTTGTTCGCAAATCCTTTACAGGACATCGCTGTCAACATCAGCATATTTCATCTGATTGTTGATTTCTGGGCAAGATTACGCTCAGTAGTTTGCCATTGATTTCTGAGCGACCGGCTCACATACCCCGTAAGTCACCGACGCAGCGAGAACCGCAACTGTTTCTCGCGCACATCACGCCACTCACGAGAGTATACGGTTTTACGAAGAAAGACGCTAACCTTTATGCCAGGGAGACCGGCAAACTACTTACTGAACGTAGAAAATCATCCTGGATTTGATCGCTGCAATTTTATTTTAAACAGTGGCACAAATGAACACTCTGCCAAAGAACGTGTTATAGAATTAGGACTGCTATTCCCTCCGTCCAGCGTTTACGTGGTCGGCCTCTTCCTCTGTTTCCATCTGGTCTGTGCATCATTGCTTGTTGCGGTATGCTGTTAGTTGGTAACCTACTTGCATGGCCAAACCATTTGACTTACTGCCTTCTAATAAAATCTAGTGCAGGTATAACCCCAACTTTAATCCTGATTTCTTCATATTTGATCTTATCTCTTCTTGATACATTGAGTATTCTTCTCAGGAATCTCATTTCTGTTGTTGTTATTTTTCTTTTCTCTTTTTCTGTCATTGTCAAGGTTTGGCATTGGTAGCATAGATTTGGTAGGAAGATTGTGTTGTAAAGTGCTTTCTTAATTGTTATTGATACATGTTTGTTCTTTAGTATTGGTACCATTTGTCCAATGAGTTGGAGAGCCTTATTGCATCTATTTTAGATCTCGTCTTCTGATTTGCCATTTGATGATATTATACTTCCTAGGTACTTGTAACTCTTTACTTTTTTCAAGTGCTGTTCGTTTAGGTGAATCGTTGTTGCTTTTTCTTCTTTAGTTATAGCCATTACCTCTGTTTTACTTGTGCTATTTTCACGTTATGTATATTCCCTACACATTTCGTTTAGACTATTCATGTGGTCTTATAATTCAGCTTCTGATTGTGCTATTAGTTTTTGGTCGTAAAAAACAAACAGGAGTTCTCTAATGGTTAGATTTGCAGATGGTTCTTCTTTTGTGTTCTCGTCATGGGATGTTCTTGTGGTCTCTGTTTGGCTCTTTTCTTTACATATGTTGTCTATATATGTTATAAACAAGAGAGAGGACAGGACACAACCTCGTCGTACTCCGGATCTTATGGTGAAGGGTTCTGAGTGTCCTCCAGTCACCCTCTCTATGCATTCACTGTTGTTGTATAAGCTTCTACAGGGAATTGTTAGATGTGTACTCACTCCATATTGTTTAAGGATTTCCCACAGCTTGTTTCTATCTACTCTATCAAATGCCTTTTCTTGGTCGAGAAAGGCTAAATAGAGTGTTTCACTGAATTCGATTGATTTTTCTATAAGTTTTATAAGATCAAAAATGGCATCTGTGCATCCTTTGTTTTTCCTAAATCCAAGTTGTGTTTCGCTTATCTGGGGTTCTATAATAGTTCGTAATCTTTTCTCAAGAACGTTGCAAAATATTTTCCCACTGTGACTCAACAGTGAGATGCCTTTGTATTGTGTGCAGTCTATTTGCTGCATTTGTTTTTTTTTTCCATGTGGATAATTATGGCGTTTCCCCAGTCTCATGGTGTCAGTTGTTCTACCCAAACATGGTTGAATAGTCTATGTAGCCATACGGTTCCTACTTCTCTTCCTGCGTTGATTAGTTCATTTGGTATTTCATCTTGTCCTGGTGATTTGTTCAATGGGCTAATATGATGGCTTCTATAATTTCTTGTTTCAGTATGTTTGGTTCTAATTCTTCGGTGGAATCTGTGTCGGTTTCTTGAATTCCTGTGACATCTGATGCGATATTGAGAAGTTGTTCGAAATACTGTTTCCATCTTGTTAGGATTTGTTTTTGTTCACTTATTGGTTCTCAATTTTCGCTGTTAATTATTTCACTTGGGTCAAAGGGTTCTCCTCTGGTTCTCATTGCACTTGTCTTTTTATAGAAGTTTCTATTTGCCTCCTTGTAGTTTTTATTTAGAGTTTCTCCAAACTCTATTTGTTTCAGGAACCATATATATATTGAATCTAAGCTCTTCCTGATTTGTTCTATCACGTCCCAAGATTCATTGCCATGCAGAGGAGATGGGGTTATGTAACATTTCAGCACTTTCTTTCTTATATTTAGTGATAGATTCTTCTTGCATCAGATAGACGACACATTAGATGAAATACCACTATTAGAGCATGTGTAATTCGACTAAAGACCAACTAGACACTCCTACAAAGATGTCTTCATTAGCCGGGTCTATCATCAGCCCGAAAAAATAACTATTGAATATATGGACATAATTCGTACCTAACCGTTGAAATAGCACTATTTCTTGTCTAGGAATATTGAAGAATAACTCCAGTCGGACAATACAATTAATAAGTAAATGGGAATATTCTTAAACAAGTGAAAACAGCTATCTCAGAACAGTCATAACATCTGATGGGAGTTGCCTTGGATAAATATTCCAAACTATTACCATGGCGAATGTAGCCTTTTGCAAGATGGAAAACAAACTGATCAATAATAAGATGTTTGCAACGAGTAAAAGAGAGTTGGAGTGCTGCATAGAACCTGTACTTTTGTTAGTTAATAAAAAAAAAAAGAAGTTAGTCGACAGATCGTCCTCATTGCACATCGAACCATTCAGTCCATAAGTGCTCGGATCCCCTCCTCAGCAAATCCCGCAGCGTATAGAGGCTAACGACGCCAGTTCTGTGTTGGTTTATCAATCTTCTTTGGCTTCCTGCGTAGTGTTCTTGTTTGGCCACACCTCTTTTAATTTGCTGCTCTCGCAGTCTGGCCATTGTTGCAGATTCACAGTCATCACTTGGTTCTCGCAAAAGTCTTACTTCTCGTAGAACATTCAGAATGTCAGCCTGGTCCATGGCGCGTCCGCCCTCCACAGTAGCCTCACCTGCGAGCTTGTCAGCCCGCTCATTTTCTTGTACTCCCGCATGCCCTGGCACGAAGATGAAACTAATCTGTGCCAGGCGAGACCGCTCCAGAGGCAGCAACCATTCTCTTCGGATCGACCCCTCCTCTATCCTCTTGATCATGTTCATTGAGTCGCTAAGGAAACAAGCCCTAGTGAATGTCTGTGTCTCGAGCCATGTTATTGCTTTACTTACTGCCATGACTTCCATGGTCAGGCTACTTGTGGTTTCAGTGAAAGCACCAGAGTCCTCCTTCACAATTCTCCCTCCGGCCCGAGCTGTAAAGGCCCATGAGCTTCTCACATGTCGGACGACCGACCCATCTGTGTAGATGACCGCGTCACCGTCTAGCGAATTCTCGAAAATCAACGCTTGTACTTCAGCCTCCACAGCAGCCGGATTTTCTTGTCTGCATTTCCTATCTAGTTGGATGCAAACTGAAAAGGATGTGCAGAAGTCTGTTGGTACTTGCACCCACTCCTCGCCAGGTTCTAAGTCCTCAAGTGAACACACCTGTTGAAGAATGTCTTCGGCTTGACCCATCCACGACCGTCCTCTTTTTAACCTGCTGCCCTTCACCTTCCTAATTTCACTATGCAGTGGATGTTGTGTGTTTGCGTTAACTCTGAGGTAGGCGCGTGCCCTGCAAACTTGTATTCTCTCTTCAATGGTTGGAAAATCAAGAAGGTAGCGCATCGCCCTGCATGCTGTATCTCTTGTACATCCAAGAATAATGCGCATAGCTTCATTCTGTATCCTTTCTATCTGCTTATGGCTGAGAGTCAGGATTGCCATTGCATACTCCAAAACAGACATGACCAGCCCCTCGTACAGAAGACATAGATGGCGCTGCTCACAGTTTGCTGCCGCCATCACCCGCATCGCAGCCAAACCCCGCTTGGTCTTTGTTATCACATGGTCTATGTGCACATTATAAGCAAGGCTTCGATCAAACCGTATCCCTAGGTAATTCATTGCCTGCGTTCTTTCCACCATCTCTGAACACAGCATTACAGTTGGTGTTGAAGTGTTGACAATGTGATTATTCAACGAGAACCAAGTCACTGTTGCCTTTGTTGGGTTGACCATTGCCCCAGCTTCATCACACCAAGTACTTATGCGATTGAGTTCGGTTTGTAGTTCCACAGCAACCTGCTCTATATCCTTACCCTGACGATACACTAAAACATCATCGGCATATGACAATGTCCTGCCAGGTCCAGTGATCTGCTCACTGGTGATTCTCACTGTGTAGGCGTTGAACAGTACCGGAGATAAAGGTGATCCCTGTGGTAGGCCAGGATATATTGTTGTTGGTTCCAAAGTCCAACTGCCACATCTAAAAACTACTTTCCGTTGGAAGAGGGCTGCAGCGATCCAACTAAGGAGGAATGGACTTACTTTTAGTTCTTCTTCTTCTTCTTCGTTCATCCGGAGTTTTTTTTCGGACGTGATTGCGTTGTGCCTGTTTACAGCAGAGCTGCATTCTTGCGCCGTTAGGCCTACACATCCGACTTCTGCGGGCATTTGTTGACCGGGTTAACCTTCCTGGGGCTTTTAGTTCAAGAAGCTGAAACATTAAAAAATCCAATGGTACTCTGTTGTATGCGTCCTCAAGATCAATCGCTGCAGTAAAGGTTTCAATGCCTGCGTGGAAACCTTCATAGACATCATGGCCAAAGACTGCTGCATTGGTCCAGGTTTCTCTTTTTGGACGGTACCCACCCAGGGTAGGTGGGAAAACACCTTGCCTCTCTAGCTGGCTTGATATCTTCCTGGCAATTACCTTCTCCAGTAGCTTGCCTATTGTATTCTGCATGGTTATAATTCGATATCCCTGAATTTTTTTGTGGTCTTTCTCAGGCTTTGGCAAGGGAATCAGATAGCTGTGTAACCATTCCTCCTTGATGCTAGCACTCCCTATACTGTTGTTGTACATGTCTGCTAGTTTCTCTAGCTCATTGTCGGTAAACTTATTGATGTCGTCGTATCTTATGCCATCAGGACCTTGGAGCGCTGTTTTTTGATCGTCGAAGTACAGCCTTGATTTCTTCCACTGTCACTGTGTCTTCATCCGAAGTGTTCTGGGCCTTGCATCGGTCTGAGGTGACCTCCTTGGCCAGATTTCGGCCTCCCATGTCTGTCTGGTTGTTCTGCTCAAGATTGCGTTCAAAGAGGGCTTTGCCCTTGTCCTCGTCAGTACTTGTTTGTACTTTTGTATGGATGTTAAACGTGGACAATGAACAGACAAGCTGAAAACATCTAATGAATGTGGAAACGTGGTTTCTGAGGACAATTCAAAGAATTCCATTAACAGACAGAAAAACCAATGAGCAAGTCCTACAAGAAACACACGAAAACCGCAACTGATTAGAGAAATAAGACGTAGACAGGCACACGTTTTTGACACGTTATGAATAGAAAAAAAAATTGAAGAACTTGGTGACAACTGATGATATGGAGGAGAAAAGAACAAGAGGAAGGCAGCTAAGTAAATACATGAATGGCTTAACCATGTGGTATTTTCGAGACAAGAACACAGAGCTGATCCACTACTCTGGTGATCGCGTGAGAAGGCGAAACGTGACCGCCCAAGCTTATCGGCATGGCACATGCTGATGATGGTGAGTCAGACTAAGGGCTGACGGTTGTGGTGAAAGTTTTCGACAGAACACTGTGCACAGTGCTTCCAACATGTAGGATGTATGTAATTTCAGTTAGTGTTACATCTCTTCCCTCTCAGTTTCCACGGACTTGGGACCGTCACCTGGCAATTAAATATACCGCGTGGTCTGATTAAAAAGATTGTGACCGAGCCATTTCTGGCATGTATGTCACGAGTTATGTTAGTAAATGAATTACACATGAGAGATTATGTCACATAAACATTAGTTAGTAAATAAGTAACATAAAGAGTGGTTCGTAGGTAACGTGATAACGGTGAGAATCAGCAGTGGTTCGAATCGCATCGGTAACTTACATGGTATGTGAGCCGGCCGCTCAGAAAGCAATGGCAAACTACTGAGCGTAATCTTGCCAAGAAATCAACATACAGCTGAAAGATGCTGGTGTTGACAGCGATGTCCTGTAAAGGATATGCAAAAAAAAAAAAAAAAAGAGTGGTTAGTGAATGAGTAAGATTAACATTAGTTAGTGTATAAGTAATATAAAAAGTGGTTAGTGAATAAGTAACATTAACATCAGTTAGTAAATAAGTAACATAAAGTGTGGTTAATGAATAAAAACATTAACATTAGTTAGCGAATCAGTAACATAAAGAGTGATTAGTGAATGAATATTATTAACATTAGTTAGTGAATAAGAAACATCATTTCAGTTATTGCATGAACTAGCAGCTTCTATTAGTTTCAAAGTTATTGTTCGCGTGTAGTTTTAACAAATCCCCATTACTGATGATAACGTGTGGTTATATATTGACTACATGGGGCTAGCCCCATGTTTGTGTCGAACAATCAACACTCAGCGCATATTTGATAAATGATTATGGCGCCTTTACTTCCCAGACGATTTCTTGGCACCCATTTGGAATGGTTCAACCTGTGAGCCCCGTTTATGTATTTAATAGAAGCCTCTATAAGAATTTGAACACATGCCCATTGGCCCTGCAAGTAAGTATGCTACACCGGCTAAAGTATTGTTGTCAGTGTTGGTTCTCTCATTGTTGGAACTATGTCTACGCCGTGAGGTATTTAGTCGACCTTTGTCGCATCAAACTTATCTACTTGTCCCTGTGATGTTTTATATATATATATATATATATATATATATATATATATATATATATATATATTGTGTTGTGTTGTTTGTCCATCAAGAATGATGATGACCATTCATTTCATCCAGTGGGGTTGAAGGTATGGAGCCGTGGGTTCTAAGATGGCTGATAAGGCCTATTTTGGCTCGAAATGTTCTTTGACAATGTGGGCAAAGAATGCTTGACGTCTCTGGAGGAAGATTTCCTGCAGTGGTTTTTCTGTCCTGCCTTTTCTTCACAGCTCTTGCAGTCCTGGTTGCCTCACATATGACTGCACCTTTGCGTATTGATGCACGCCACGAATTTCGGTCTCTGGCTGCAGCCTCCCAGGTATCAAGATGAATTCCAAAAGCATTCATTGAAATTTTCAGAGTGTCTTTAAAACGTGTCCTCTGGCCACCTTGGGAGCGTTTGCCACAACGCAGTTCGCTGTAAAAAATTCGTTTAGGGAGCCTGTGATCTGGCATGCGAGTCAAGTGACCAGCCCAACGAATCTGATTCTTCATCAGTATAGTGTGGATACTGGGCATGGATGCCCTTTCTAGGACTTCAGTGTCTGGAATCTTGTCTTGCCATTTAATCTTCAGTAGCTTCCTTAGGCAGACTGTGTGGAAGTGGTTTAATTTCCTAGCGTGCCGCTGATAAACAGTCCAGGTTTCACAAGCATATAGCAGTGTGGATAATACAACTGCTTTGTAGACTTTTAGCTTTGTTTGCAGGCTTATTCCAGTTCTGTCCCATACATTCTTGTACAGTCTGCCAAAGGCCGCACTGGCCTTTGAGATTCTTGCATTCACTTCGTCATCAATTGTGGCAGCTTGTGACACGGTGCTGCCAAGATAAGTGAATTTGTCCACAACACTTAGTCTATGATCATTCACTTTGATATTCGGCACAGTGTGATTACTTCCTGGAGCTGGCTGGTACATAACTACAGTCTTCTCCAAGTTGATATTGAGCCCAAAGTTGGCACAGGCATGTGAGAAAGCTGAAACATTATGTTGCATGTCCGCTTCTGAGTTGGCGTATAGAGCGTAATCATCAGCAAACAGGAGCTCTCTGACGGTGTTGCTGTTAATTTTCGTTTTAGCTTTCAGCCTTCTGAGATTGAATAACTTTCCATCCATACGGTAGTTGATGTCTATTCCAATGTCGTCGTTCTCGAAGGCATTCATCAACATGGCTGAAAACATGAGGCTGAACAGTGTTGGTGCCAGGACACATCCTTGCTTCACTCCATTGGTGACAGGAAAGGGTTAAGACAGTTCACCATTTTCCTGTACTCTTGCCTGCATGCCGTCATGAAATAGCCGCACTATTTGGACAAACTTTCGTGGACAGCCATATTTTGCCATAATCTTCCACAGTCCTTCTCTGCTGACTGTATCAAAAGCCTTGGTAAGGTCAATGAAAGTGGAGAACATTTCGCAGTTCTGTTCCTGACATTTCTCTTGCAGCTGCCTTGCAGTGAAAATCATGTCAACAGTTCCACGTTCTTTTCTGAAGCCACATTGACTCTCAGGAAGAAGACCTTGATCGAGATGGGCTGTGAGGCGATTGAGAAGAATTCTGGCGAGTATCTTCCCTGCAATTGAAAGCAAGGAGATGCCCCGGTGGTTGTCACAGGATTGGCGGTTTCCTTTTCGTTTGTAAAGGTGGACTATTGACGTGTCCTTGAAATCTTGTGGCATGGTCTCGTTCATCCATATGTTTGTGAAGACTTGGTGAAGCTGCTCTGTTAGGACCTGCCCACCTGCCTTGTATATCTCTGCTGGGATAGAGTCAGGACAAGGTGCCTTGCCGCTGAAGAGTTGCTGGATGGCTTTGTTTACTTCCACTATGGTTGGCAGGTCATCAAGTGTCTCATTGGTGGGAACTTATGGAAGGCAGTTGATGGTTTCATCATCGAAGAAGGAAGTTGCATTTAAGATTTTGCTGAAATGCTCTGCCCAGCGTTGAAGGATTTCATTCTTATCGGTGACCAATGTTCCCCCATCTGCACTGAGGAGGGGAACTATGCCTGGTGATGTAAGACCATAGACCGCTTATATATATATATATATATATATATATATATATATATATATATATATATATATATATATATATATATATATATATATATATATATATATATATATATATATATGGACATCCGATGTACTTGTCACTGTGGTATTATGTAGATGGACATTAGACTTTATTGTCTCTGTGAATTTATATACATGGATATTTTATTGTCTTGTTTCTGTGATATGATATACATGGACATTTGATTTTCTTATCTCTGTGATATTATATACATGGACATTTGATGTACTTGTCTCTGTGATATTATTACATGGACATATTATTTCTTGGCACTGTGATATTATATACATGGACATTTGATTTACTTCTCTCTGTGGTATTATATAAATGGACATGTGATTCTCTTCTCTCTATAATTTAATATTATTTACATGGACATTCGATTTTCTTGTCTCTGTGATGTTATATACAATGTCATAATTTCTTTCTCTGTGATATTATATACATGGTCATTTGATTTTCTTGTCCCTGTGTTATTATAAACATGGACATTTGATTTACTTGTCTCTGTGATAATACACAAGAACTAGTGATTCTCTTGATTATGTGATACTATATACAACATTTAAATATAGTATAGTTTATTGTGAATGGTGAGCAGAAAAATTGCGCTAAAGTTTTAATTAAACAGTTACGTCATTTTACTCAAACACTTGTGTATTATTGTCATATGAAAATATTTAACGTACTTTTTAAAAACTCTCTTAATGAATGCAAACTAAAGTTAAAGTTACTCATTCACTAACTACCGGGAGTCTCCGTTGCGAAATGGTCAAAACGTCTGTCTCGTGCCCCGAAGGTTGTGGGTTTCGATTAAATGCTACGTCTTTAAATTCACGAGTGCAATTTTCTCGGAGACTTCTAGGGGTCGTCGCTGGAGCTACGATGTTCGTGCTTTGTGCGACGATTTCGGCAGGCCGCCCTGCTGTCAGAGACAAAGTCATACGGGATAAAACCAGGTGCAATGAAGTCGATCCTCTCGACCTTTAAGACTTGTTTTATTCACTACTCACTATTTATGTTACATATTAACTAACGTTGCATTCATTTACTAACGTAACACATATTAATCTAAATTAACGTATTTCTAGACGTCAACTGAAATATATTAGTATTAGAGAGTTAGATATGCAATTAATGTTAGTAGTAACTATAGTGATTAAAATGTACTGAAAATAAACGCCAACTGTTGATTAGTTTAATAGTTAATGAAACAATACACAACCAGATACAGAATATATACTTACAGGCTGTCAATAAGGCTGCTATAGACTCCATCTCTGTGTAATTCCGTCAGCAATGTCGCGGCTGATGCTCTCACTTCAAGGTCACTGTGTAGAGTACGCTCCAGGCATCGACGCACAGGTTGAGCAATAATAGACATCAGTAGAGCTATGTCCAGACATTCATGGACCTTGTCGGATATTGGCAGCGTCTTGAGCTCCATGCACCAGAGTACCACACCCAGTGAGTACGGATCTATCTTATACGGATTCATGAGTGTGTGGCAGGATTTTTCTGGAGCCCTGAAGCCAAATGTGCCCCCCGTGCCTATTGAATAAATCATGGACATTCCTCGGGGAAAGCCAACCACCGACAGCCCAAAGTCTCCAAGAATCGGATCGTTGTTGGCGTCCATAAAAATATCATCAGGTTTGATGTCATTGTGTACAATTGCCTTTTTGTCATTGAGATATCGCACAGCACACGCCAACTGGACGAAATACTTGATGCTTACATCTTGGGTTACGGTTTGAAGTTTGGAGGTCAAGTTTCCATTAGGGCAGTAGACAGTAGAAATGGCTAGGTGTTCATCACATCGAGCTGATATAAGATGCCTAATGACATGAGGATGCGACAGACCATGCAATGCCTTGACCTCTGTGTTAAACAATCTTCTGTTCCTAATCCCTCCGTCTGGCGTCAGCAATGAAAACACTTTCACGGCAATCTGTACTGATGGATTACGAGTCGTAGTGGCTAGAACAACTTCTCCAGTCATTCCTCGCCCCAGAACTGGCCCACGTGTGAGATTGCCCTCGACAAAGAAATCAGAACACACGAGCACTGGCTGGAGGTCGTACTTTCCAGAAGCTGCCATTTCCTAACACAAAGTATCGCAACCGAGTCCACAAGTCAGAAAAATATCCAAATAGTGAAACCAAAAGTCCGAAATATATCCAAATAGTGAAATCACAAGTCAGAAAAATAACTAAATACTGAAATCACAAGCCAGAAAAATATCCAAATAGTGAAATCACAAATGAGTTTCCGATGCACACACTGGAAAATCTTCTCATAAAATGAGGCAGAAGACCACATCCTTCTGGTATATATAGTGGGCACCCACGCATTGCTTTTTTGAGCGTGATGAATAGGTCAGTGATTAAACATTGTAGGCTGGAGCGTTAGGTTTTGTGTATGACACGTTTTATAAGAATTATACCTTACTCGTTGTTTTTACAACTGTCGTGCAGTAGTTTTAATCTGAAGTCCTCACTCCTATGTTGATACAAGTGGCACTCTTTCATGCACCGACTAGCGCGGGCTATTTCAAAGAATTATCCATCACCATCTGTTTGGAGAATGCTCGGTCAGTAGGTTTAATCTGCAGCCCTAGCCTATATTGATACAAGTGACACTCCGTCATGTAATGACTAGAGCGGGCTTTGTCAAAGAATTAACCCCCACCAGTTGCTTGTACAAGATCTGGTCAGATTTGTTTAATCTGGAGTCCTGGCACGCACACATAGATAATAAAAAAAAGACAATGCGTTTAACGAACTGAGTATAGCAGGTGTTTTCAGAGAATTATCCCTCATCAGATGGTTTTACAACGGTCAAGCGGGTAGGTTTGATCTGAAGTCCTCAAATATACATTAATAAAGACACAAGACATTTAATGTACCAACTATAGCAGACCATTTCAAAGAATTATCTCTCTCTCCATCTGTTTTTTGTTGTTGTTGTAAATCTGAAGATAAGACACTGGCATTGATAAAAGCCACAAAACCTTTGGAACAATTGTGTTGATGATATTCCTCCATGCCACCATCTCAATCCATCCAGCAAACATTTTCTTGGTTTGCCTCTGCCTCTGTGCCCATCGATCTCTCCTTTTGTCACGATGTGCTTCATCCGCTTTCTTCTTATTATATGACAAAAAGAAAGCAGTTTATCTCTTTCTTATTGTTGTATATCATCTTCAAGTACCGTGCCGACTGGCGTAGACGTCCATGACTGACTCTCCACAGATCTCGGTCTTTATTTATCTGGATCATCTCTGCCGTTGATGTACCTCCATGCCACCGTCGCAATCCATCCAGCATCATTTCTCGTGGTCCTCCTCTGCCTCTCTTCCCCTCAATCTTTCCAGTTGTCACGATGTTCTCCAGCGCCTCTCTTCTCACCACATGACCGAAAAAAGCTGTTTGTCTGTTTCTTATTGTTGTATATAATGTTCTAGTTCCGTCAGCCTCTTTAAGGCATTCGTCGTTAGTTACTTTGGCAGTCCAAGGTATTCGCAACATTCGTCTCAGGAACCACATCACTGCTGCTTCCAATCTCTTCCTGATATGTTCATTTATATTCCAAGATTCACAGCCACACAGCAAAACAGGTTCTATATAGCTCTTTAGCACTCTCTTTCTTACATTCAATGATAGCAACATTTTGCATAAGATATTCTTCATGTTTTTTAAATGCTACCTTTGCTAGCCCTATTATGCTCTTAATCTCTGTTGTGCATCTTCCATCTGATGTTATAAAAGTCCCTAGATATTTAAAACTATCCACTTGATGAAGAATTTTCCCTTCTGTCTCTATTTCACATTTGGGTGTCACTTGTTTCTTTGATATCACCGTTGTTGTATATAGTGTTCTCTTTTCATCAGCCTCTTTCAGGAAAATGTTGCAGTCCAAGTCATTCGCAACATTTGTCCAAGGAACCATATATCCATTGAATCTAAGCTCTTCCTGATTTGTTCTGTCACGTACCAAGATTCATTGCCATGCAGAGGAACTTGGGTTATATAACATTTCAGCACTCTCTTTCTTACATTTAGTGATATTTACTTCTTGCATCAGATAGACGACACACCAGATGAAATACCACTATTAGAGCATGTGTAATTCGACTAAAGACCAACTAGACACCCCTACAAAGATGTCTTCAAAAGCCGGGTCTATCATTAGCCTGAACCAATAACTATTGAATATATGGACATAATCCGTATCTAACCATTGAAATAACATTACTTCTTGTCTAGGAATATTGAAGAATAACTCCAGTCAGACAATAAAATTAATAAGTAAATGACAATATTCTTAAACAAGTGAATCGGTACAACTGTCTCAGAACAGTCATAACTCCCTTCAGAGTTGAAGGGAGTTGCCTTGGAAAAATATTCCAACTATTACCATGGCGAATGTAGCCTTTTGCAAGATGGAAAACAAGCTGATCAATAATAAGATGTTTGCAACGAGTAAAAGAGAGTTGAAGTGCTACATAGAACCTGTACTTTTGTATGGATGTGAAACGTGGACAATGAACAGACAAGTTGAAAACATCTAATGGATGTGGAAACGTGGTTTCTGAGGACAATTCAGAGAATACCATAGACAGACAGAAAAAAAATGAGCAAGTCCTACAAGAAACACACGAAAACCGCATCTGATTAGAGAAATTAAACGCAGACAGGCAAACGGTTTGGACACGTTATGAGAAGAAGAAAAAATTGGAGAACTTGGTGATAACTGGCAATATCGAGGATATAAGAACAAGAGGAAGGCAGGGAAGTAGATACATGAATGGCTTAGCCATGTTTTATTTTCGATACAAGAACACAAAGCTGATCCACGACTCTGGTGATCGTGTGATAAGGCGAAACGTGACCGCCAAAGCTTATCGGCATGGCACACGCTGATGATGGTGAGGCAGACTAAAGGGTTGACGATTGTGTTGAATGGTTTTGACGAAACACTGTGCACAGTTCTACCAACATTTATGATGTATGTAATTTCAGTTAGTGTTACATATTTTCCCTCTCAGTTTCCACGGACTTGGGACCGTCACCTGACAATTAAATATGCCGCGTTGTCTGATTAATAAGATTGTAACCCAGCCATTTCTGGCATTTATGTCACGAGTTATATTAGTAAATGAATTACACATTAAGGATTATGTCACATTACCATTAGTTAGTAAATAAGTAAAATAAAGAGTGGTTAATGAATGCGAAAGATTAACAATTAGTTTGTGTATAAGTAATATAAAGAGTGGTTAGTGAATGAGTAATATTAACATTAGTTAGTGAATCAGTAACACAAAGAATGGTTAGTGAATGAGTATTATTAATATTAGTTAGTACATAAGTAACATCAAGTCCGGTATTGCGTTAACTTGAAGCTTCTATTAGTTTCAAAGTTATTGTTCGCCTGTAGTTTTAACAAATCCCGATTACTGATGATAAAGAGTGGTTATGTATAACATGTGGTTATATATTGACTACACAGTGCTAGCCCCATGTGTGTGTCGAACAATCAACACTCATCGCATACTTGATAAAGGATTATGGCACCTTTACTTCCCAGACGTTTCTGGGCACCCATTTAGAAGGTTCAACTTGTGTGCCCCGTTTATGTATTTAATAGCAGTCTCTATGATAATTCGAACACATGCCCAGTGGGGCGGCAAGTAAGTGTGCTCTACCGGCTATAGTATTGTTGTCAGGGTTGGTTCTCTCATCGTTGGAACTGAGTCTGCGCCGTGAAGCATTTAGTCGAAATTTGTCGCAGCAAACTTATCTAATTATCCCTGATATATATCTATATATATGGACATCTGATTTTCTTGTCTATGTGATATTATATCATGGACATGTGATGTACTTGTCACTGTGATATTATGTACATGGACATTTGATTTTCGTCTCTGTGATATTATATTCATGGACACTTGGTTTTCTTCTCTCTGTAATATTATGTACAGTGTCATATGATCAGTCTTCGTAGACTTAGATGGATAGGACATGTTAGGAGGATGGATGCTGGTAGAATACCAAAGGACATCTTTTTTGGTGAATTACAGACGGGTAGGAGATCTCAGGGTCGGCCTTTACTACGATACAAAGATGTGTAAATGATTGAAAATGATTGCAGATAAAGCACACACAGAGCTTGAGAGACGTAAGATGGTGCACAATGGTGGAAATGACCATGTTTTCACATGCATCTACAGTGGGCAAACATTTGCAGCAAGAATTGGCCTTACCAGCCACACTCGCCACTGCCATAAACAAAATCTATGTTATTAACAACCAGACAAAGACTTCAGACTCTAAATTCACACAGATCACTTCACCTTCACATCGATAACATGCCTGTAGAAAGTGTAATTGAGCACAAAACATTAGGCCTCATCATTGATAGAAACCTAACCTGTAATCCTCACGTTCAAGCGCTCTCTAAACAAACAGCGAAAAAAGTCTACCAACTCGCCAAAAGTAAAAAAATTGCCTTGATGAGGACACAAGGAAAATATTCTATACGTCTCACATACAGACACATTTTGACTACTGCTCTACAATCTGAGACGGTTGTTCCAATTCAAGCACCAAGCGACTTTACTCACTCCAGAAACGGGCCAAGAGTTTAATTTATAGCAAACATTTAACTGACAATCCTAGCCTGCATTAACGCCTTCAGTTACTACCACTCCGCAAACGTCTGCTTTTCAATAAGGCCAAACTAATTCACAAAATCCTATATCGCAATGCCCCAAATTACCTTTGGCCATTGTTTGAATATAATGCTAGACAAAGTAAACTATTAAACATATTACACATTCCGAAGCCTAGGATAGACTTATACAAAACAAGCTTAACGTACTCTGCAGCTCAGCTGTGGAACAATCTTCCACATGAAATAAAAGACATCACCAATACCTATACATATAATCGCAAATTATTTGAACACTATCTCAGTACGGATTACCTTCCCCCTTAATAATAGAAGTAATAATAATATTAAAACCCGAGTATAACAGCCAGTCCCCTTTTGGTAGGCCAGTATATTCCACATAGCTAATAACAAGTGCCACACCAGTTATTACTATTACTGAGTCGTGCAGTATTGATTTTTAATTTTTCCACATGCCTTTATAATGCATATCTTTTATATTGTTGCTGTTTTCAGTTAGTCTTGAATGATGTGTGAATGGTATAATGTATGAAAGAGAGTGATAAAAGAGCAGAATGTTAGACGGGCCTGCGTGCCCAATTCTTAACCCTTTCAAAATAAAGTTTTGTTGTTGTTGTTGTTAAGCATTTTTGAAGCACAATGTACCAAACTATCGTCTGTCAAGACGGAAAGGTGCCGATGAATGAAATGAATGATACACATTACATCTTCACATATTCTCAAACCCGTTTATATTAACCACTTAAGCAAAGCGCTTTATGATATATCTTTATAACTTTGGCGAGGTGTTCAAGCGATTTAGGGGCATTTAAAATGGTAACGTTTTAAATTTCATATTTCTACGTCAAATTTAACGCGGTTTAACTGCCGCGAGAACGCGGTTTAACGGCCGCGAGGCTATTTCCTAAATCACGCACGGAAACACATTATAGCATGGCTGGAATAAAGACAAGACCCTAAGCATGCCACGGGTTATGTATATTGTAGGGCTTGTCAGGTTCTCAACTTGCAGCCCAGCGTCTGGCGTTCGATGTCCCGGAAAACGGTGTGTGGTGAACTGGATAGTGGTTTCTCCCAACCGATACGTTGTCGAGACAATCGTTTCGAGACTGTGACCGCAGCTCGAAGCGGAAAACGTTGTATGAGCGTGCAATCGAGCGTTTCTATTTTCAACAAAGGTCTCGAGAAGGACCACACTCTCCGAGTAGTGTTCCTGCAGTCAGTAAGATGGTATAGCTCTTCGGTCAGTCCTTCCCGGCGCAGCTTGTAGCTTGTCGGAAGACGTCCAGTGGATTACATGTCACCGGGACCCGGCTGGGGCGCGCTGTGCGATGTTCCACTGGCCTGTGTGCACATGTAGCGTCTTATCGGGTTGTGGGGCTGGTCTGGTTCGCTAGATCAGTTCCGCGTCTAGCGTTCGTTGTCTCGGATGGCTGTGTGAGGTGCACCAAAATGGGATCTTCCCAGCCAACGTGAGTTAGCGAGGCAGGCGTTTCAAGAATGTAACCGCATCGTGCAGCCAGGGTCGTGGTTTGAGCGGGCAAAAGAGCAAAATTTGTACGACCGTTCGACAAAGTCTCGATAAGCGCCCACTCTCTCTCGATGAGTAGTGGGCCTGCAGTCAGTAAGCTGGTATAGCTTTTTTTTCGGTTAGTCCTGCCGGCGTAGCTTGAAAGCTCGTCGGTAGGCGTCCAGTGGTTTTGCATGTATCACCTTGTACCGGGAGGGCGCGCTTTAGCGATGCTACTCTTGGCTTGCGTGTACGTGAATAGTCCGTCTGTCCGATAGATATCTGGTTGATCCTGCCAGTATAAAACTGAAAATTAAAGGAATTGAAAATTAAAGGAAGGGCCCGAGGCTCCCGAGAGCCAATATAAACAGGGATAACTGGCCGTGGCAGCCTAACGTCCACTGCATCTGTGTCCGTCTTCCAGTCGTCTTGCCATGCTCGCCACTGGAGCCAGACGGACACAGACGAGGGAGCGGGGACGAAGGTGTTGCGCGACCACCTCCTCGCTATACAAAACCAAAGCGCAAGTCATTCGTTCCTCATCAAATCAAGATGTAGTGTAATGAATGGTCATCGTCAATGAATGGTCAACGTCATTCATGATGGACGAACATCGCATCGTAGCAAATATAAAACCTCCAAAAAGTGTACAAAGGAGTCCGGTACACACACAAAAGTGTACAAAGCTAGCAGTTGCAACGCAAACTATAAAAAGTGTCTAGCCATGTTTGCCAGTGTAAACAGCATTGAAGCAAAAGAAGTGTACAAAGGAGTATGTTTATTTTCCCCCTCCAGCCTTAAAGCAAGCACACGGTGATGCCCTGCAACTAACATATTAAACCCAGTTTGTCTTGGCGCATAAAAGGTCTTCACATTCCACAAGTGTACAAAAGAATCGGAATTTTCGCAGGAACAATTAACATGTGCACAAAGCAATGTTGCCTTGTCATACAATCATAACGCAAAGCACGAACTCCGTAGCTCCAGCGACGAAACCAAGTAGTTTCCGAGAAAATTCCACCCGACAGTCCGGAATCAAACCTACGCCCTTCTTACCATGAGGCAGGAAGCTTAACCACCTCGTAGCGGAGAGCCACATATATTGGTTTAAATTAATATATATATATATTTTGTTTTTTGTTTTTGGCATATCCTATTTACACGACATCGCTGTCAACACCACCAGCACAGCTGTTGTTGATGTCTTGGCAAGTTTTAAGTTCAGTAGTTTGCCATTAAAATTAATGTTTACTTGTATTATATACGTTTATATTATATATGTTTTAGTTGCATATCACTTACAGGACGACGCAATCAACCCTAGCAATTTTCGGCTTTTTATGAATTCTTGACAAGTTTATGTTCGGTTCTTTGCCATTGTTTTCTGAACGACCGGTACTCATATCATTTTATGAAAACCAGAGCAAGGCTGTATGCGTCCATATCACATGCAGCTGTGTTTCGAACGCGGTATATGCAGGACTACGAGTGGCGTCTGTCACTCTTTCGGCACATCGCAGTTAGATATAGCATGAGAATAAGATTAAGCTGGTAGCAAAACAACAGAATATCACACAAAATACTACATATGCCATATTCGCATTCAGTACTCTAAAGCTGTGTAATTGGCATCGTAGGTTGTATTTACTAAATCAGAATAGTTCATGAGTAATTAGATTAGCATGCATTTACACACACTCTTTAACTATATATATATCATCATCATCATCATCATCATCATCATCATCATCATCATCATCATCATCATCATCATCTTCCACTTCTGCCGTCAAGCGTCGTGGGGAGGAATAATTTGCGTTCCAGCGCCCGGTGGACGGCACTGGATAGTGTCATTCCGTGTGGTTGTACAATGTCGCTGATGTCGTCAATCCATTTTCTTCTTGGACGTCCTCGTGGTCTCGTCGCAGATGATCTTTGATGTAAGGCCAGTGATGGTAGTTGCTGATGTTGCATTTTAAAAACATGGCCAAACCACTTGATCTTCTGTCTTTCAATAAATGTGTCACAAGGTGTTGATCCCACAGTCTGTCTGATAGTAGCATTTCTTACTCGGTCTCGGATTGTTAAGTTGTCAGCTCTCCTCAGGCATCTCATTTCGCAGGTGTTGATTTTGCAAAGGTATAATTTGGATAAAGTCCAGGTTTGAGATTGATAGCATAGGGTTGGTGTGAATATGCTGTTTATTATCTGTCGTTTTGTGGACATGGGTATGTTTGGATGCTTCAGTAAGGGTGATAGTTGATATGTAAGTGCACTAGCTTTTTGACATCTGATTTCAATTTCTCTATCCAATCTGCCATCTTCTGTGATCATACTTCCAAGGTATTTGAATTCTTTAACTTGTTTCAGAGGTGTGTTATTTATCTGTATACTTAGTGGGCCTGGCGATCTGCTAACTTGCATTACTTCGGTTTTGGCTGTGTTTATACTCATATTGTAACTGCTGCAGGTTGAACTCAGATTAGTAATATGATTTTGTAGTCTGCCCTCATCGCTGTAAAACAGGCACTGATCGTCTGCAAATAGAAGTTCATTTATTCCTTGTGGGTCAGTTGTTTCATCTGGAGTAAAGAGTTCTAAATTTTCTGAATCTGTTATGTCGAGACTTGCTTCTTTGGAAATTCTGTCCATGTAGATATTGAATAGCATGGGAGAGAGCACACATCCCTGTCTCACTCCTGTATTGACTTCGAACATATCTGATATACCTTCTTGTGTTCTTACTGCACTTTGGCTTGAGTGGTACATGGCTATGATGTTTTCTAGCAGTTGCCCTTCTATCCCATAGTCTTCAAGAATGGTCCATAATTTGTATCTGTCTACTCTATCGAAAGCCTTTTCCTGATCCACAAACACAATATTCTGCTGGCCACTATATTCGATAGTTTTTTCACAAATTTGTCTAAGTGTAAATAATGCATCAGTGCAACTTTTACCTTCTTCTTCTCCAGCATATATATATATATATATGATTGATTGATTGATTGATTTAGGATTGATATATACACACACATACACATCAAGTGCCCTGCCAGCTGGCGTTGCGTTCATGACTCTCCACAGATCTCGTTCTTTGCGTTTCTGGTTCAACCCTGCTGATGATATTTCTCCATGCCACCGTCTCAAAACACCCAGCATAATTTCTCTTGGTCTGCCTCTGCCTCTCTTCCCCTTTATCTTTCCAGTTGTCACGATATTCTCCAATGCCTGTCTTCTCATCACATGACGAAAAAAAACCTGTCTCTTTCTTATTGTTGTATATAATGTTTTAGTTTCATGGACCTCTTCATTTTTAGTTACTCTGGCAGTCCAAGGAATTCGCAACATTCGCCTCAGGAACCACACCAGTGTTGCTTCCAAGTTGTTCTTAATTTATTATTTACATTAAAAGTTTCACAGCCATACAGCAAAACAGCTTATATAAAGAATTTCAGAACTCTATTTCTTACATTCAATGACAGTGACGTATTGCATTTTCTGAAATGCAGCATTTGCGTTCCATATACTGCTCTTAATCTCAGTTGTGCATCTTCCGTCTGATGTTATAAATTCCCCTAGGTATTTAAAATTATCCACTTGGTTAAGAATGTTCCTTCCTATTTCCATGTCACATTTTGGTGTCACCGCTTTTTCTTTCTTTTTTGTTACTGTTTTCTTGATATTTAAATGGGAGTCCTGTCTTTGCACTCTCTGTTACTACAACGTCCAACAATTGTTGTAGATCTTTTGTATTATCAGCTATCATTACTGTGTCATCTGTATAGCGTATATTGTTTACATTATAACCTCCGATTAGTATACCGAGCTTCTCTTTGATCTCTCTCCTTATTACTTCACTATAGAGGGAGAAGAGATCCGGTGACAAAACACATCCATGTCGTACTCCTAGCTTTATTTGTTCATAATTGCCCTCTTTATTTCCCATTTTAATTGCTACCACTTGGTTCCAGTAACTATTCATCATTATTGTGAGATCTTTCCCATCAATATTGATAACTTCGAACATTTTAATTAGTTCATCATGTTTTACTTTATCAAATGCCTTAGTATAATCTATAAACAATATAAAATAACACAAAGTAATGCAGCTTTACAGACCAGAATTACGACACATACAAGACGTTGCGGCGACTTCCCTTCATCAGCAAACAAATACATGCACGAAACACAACCTATAGTTCCAACGTTGCAACGAGAGAAGCTGAGGACTCTTTACCCTCAGTATATCCATCATCCGTGCTGTATCTCATCCACACCTTTCTGTCCTTTGTCTCTTACAATGAATAGCACTGAGAGAAACTGTGGTAGTCACACCCACAGTAAATCCATCATCCGGACTGTCTCTGATATATGTCGTTCGATTATACACTCATACACATCAAGAGAAAACCTGTGGGTCACGCACCAGTACCACACAACAAAATAATCGTGCTTCTCTGTGCCTACCCATATCATGTGCATTCGTTGGTTAGTTAGTCGACAGACCATCCTCATTGCACATCGAACCATTCAGTCTATAAGTGCTCGGATCCCCTCCTCAGCAAATCCCGCAGCGTGTAGCTGCTAATGACACCAGTTCTGTGTTGGTTTATCAATCTTCTTTGGCTTCCTGGGTAGTGTTCTTGTTTCGCCACACCTCTTTTAATTTGCTGTTCTCGCAGTCTGACCATGGTTGTAGATTTGCAGTCATCACTTTGTTCTCGCAAAAGTCTTACTTCTCGTAGAGCATTCAGAATGTCAGCTGGTCGATGGCGCGTCCGCCCTCCACAGTAGCCATACCTGCGAGCTTGTCAGCCCGCCCGTTTCCGTGTACTCTCAAATGCCCTGGTACGAAGATGAAACTAATCTTTGTCAGCCGAGGCCGCTTCAGAGACAGCAACCACTATGTTCGAATCCATCCCGTCTCTATCCTCTTGAGCATGCTCATTGAGTCGTCAAGGATACATGCCATAGTGAATGTCTGTGTCTCGAGCCATGTTATTGCTTTACTTACTGCCATGACTTCCATGGTCAGGCTAATTGTGGTCTCAACAAAAGCACCAGAGTCCTCCTTCACAATTCTCCCTCCGGCCCTCGCCGTAAAGGCCCATGAGCTTCTCACATGTCGGACGACGGACCCATCTGTATAGATGACAGCATCACCGTCTAACGAATTCTTGAAAATCAACGCTTGTACTTCCGCCTCCACAGCAGCCGGATTTTCTTGTCTGCATTTTCTGTCTAGTTGGATGCAAACTGAAAAGGACGTACATAAATCTGTTGGCACTAGTACCCACTCTTCGCCAGGTTCTAAGTCTTCCAGTGAACACACCTGTTGAAGAATGTCTTCGACTTGACCCATCCATGACCTACTTCTTTTTAATCTGCTGCCCTTTACCTTCCTAATTTCACTATGCAGCGGATGTTATGTATATCATGAGTATTATCGGTGGTCTCATTTTATACAACCACAATAACACAATGCATTGGGCGATTTGATCCTATAATACTGTGACGAAACGGCTACAGATCGGCCGATCTCTGCATAATATCCCTTTGAGGGGAGTGCGATGCGTTGGTCTCCCTTGAATTAATATCAATTAATAGGGGATTCCCCATCGAAAAGTAGTGCGGGGCGGAGCTATTCTAGTTATTTATAGAAAAATCTAGAATGTTCCCTCAAGTGCGTACGTGGGAAAGAGCTCTAAGTTCACGGGTGCTTCATGCAGCACGGGGTTGAGGAACTTATCGTGACTCTGGTTTTCTTCATGAATCATGAAAGTCACGCGGCCGGTGTAGGCGAGTGGAAGGCGCACTGACTTTGTCGTGAGCAGTCGCCCACCAAACCTCAGCGTAGGCAGATCGCAGCCAACGGCTGATGTAATTTGGATGTCAATATTCGCGGCCAGTGCGGACATCTGCAGTCAAGGTTGTGAGTCTTCCATCACAGGTTAGTTGAATACTGATTCTATTATTTAATTGTTGCAGTGATGCCGTGCTGAGTTCCCGGAATGAATTAATTGCCGTCGAAAAATTGAGTTGTCGCGTAGCGTTATCCGTTACAGTTGGCGGTTTGCATAGTTAAGTAGGCTTTATCGATCAGCGATGTAATGTGTTACCTGACGGAACAAGCCGGATTCCACAGCGAGTGGTGTGTAAATAAAATAGGCCGAACGATGTGCTTTACAGTGTGTAGCAGTTACTGGTTTGGTTTATTAATTACGCATGCAAGGCGACAGTTTGTCAGTCATTACATCAACATGCATGACGCTGTAAATGATAAGGTAGAGCTTATTATTAGAGATGTGTAATGTGCTTCGTGACCTTAGAATGGTAACTTAATTGTTCTATCAGTGATGGTGATTTTTCGAGGAATCAAGGTGAGATCAGCCGTGGTGTATTTGCTGTGTGCAGATAGCAGTGTTATTCCGCGTAAGTCGAATGGTGTTGCATCGGTAGGATAACAGTTGATAGGAGGTATTCATGATACTATTGTTACTGTTTGATGTCATGTCCGTCCGCTAGAATGACCGTGCGTGTTCCATCATACGTTTGTCTAGGTAGCTGACTGGGAGGTAGGCCGGTACGCTCAACCTGATAGGTTACAGGTCCGACCCAAAGCGATCGAGCCAGATCCGATGAGTGAACATACCCGATCGAGGGTGACTCCATAATTCGAGGCCGTGGTGTCTAGATAGATCGAGGTTTGAACCTAACCGTTTCTGTCTCTAATATTCTACTCTTCTGAAACCCTGACTCGGTTCATGGAGTACTTGGAGTACTGCCGTGAAGTAGTAGTATATGAGAGGAATAATACCCCCCAAAAAAGGTGGAGTCAGAGTTTGGTAGTGGAGTCTGGAGGTTTGTTACATTGGATGACGTGACTTAAGTCGTCACGGGACAAGGTACACGGGACCCACAGTAGCTGTGGGAAAGTGTAATGGTGGATGGCCACCACAGCTGTGCTCGACCGGCACAGGTATGACTGACCTGAAAGATAGTCAGTGAATACAAGGGCAACTCAGGATCTGGGGCAGGGATCCCAGACCTGATACTATGGCTGTGATATGATTTTGTCATTTAAGTGTAACAAGTCAGGAGTTCTCCTTAGTTAATGCTATAGTAATGAATTATCAGGAGTATAATTCATTATGGACATATAGTTATTAATGTGTGTAATTGATCAGTCCATGGGTTAAGGGATTGATGAATTGATGAGTCTGTCAGGAAGGAGATGTCCGGCTGGACACCTTCTCGATAAAGTAATCACTACACTGAAAGGAAAGTAGGTGTATATGTTGATTGATGATGAGAAGATGAAACAGGATTGGACTGGCACCAGGCGAAGGATGCTTGACAGAGTCATACAGTCGACTCTGGTGCTAGGGGTTATTTGTAGCCCAGAAGTGGTACTTGACTGAACAGGTGTGCTATTGCTTTTTCTACCATCATTATGCCTATATATTATAGTGACTAAGTATATCTATGATGTGATGATTTCATACTCATGTTGGTAGACATGAGGAATGTCTGAGAGGCAGGTGACGGGGTGGAGATGCTAGTAGTCTTTGTTGTAGTTGAGTACTCACACCAACCTCTCCGTGTTTCAGGATCTGTTATTACTATACAGAAGAAGATTCAAGAGCTTCACCATGAGCTCTATGGGCCCACTCATTCCAGTGCCTATCCAGAAGTTGATTGAGGCCATACTGGGAGTGGTCGTCTGATTCTGCGAGATCAATGTTGGAAGGAGCTGAGTGCTGAATAAGTCGGTAGGTCTAGGTTAGGACCTCCGTCAAGAGTCCGACGAGTGTCATCCGATCCTGAGAGGATCCAACACTGAAACGTCTGGGGATTCTAGCCAGTGAAGCACTGGTGACATTCAACCTCAGGGTAAACCTTGGTGATTGCAAGGTAGTGAACTTTCAAGTTGAGCAGAGTGATCATTGATACCGGTCACCATGACCTATGTTATATGCTTCTGACCCAGCTGGGTTATGGGACACCATGTATCAGTTGATGCTTAAATAGTGTTTCTACATTGGTTACCTTTATGAAGCCAACATGTGGTCCAGTGAACTAGGACATTGATTACAACATTGGTGGGAACACCAGAGTGACATGTTTGTTAAGGTAGGGAGCTACCTCATGCCAATGTGATGAACTGTTGACAATGTTTGTTAAGGTAGGGAGCTACCTCAATCCATCGTGATGAACTGTTGACAGTGTATGCTAGGTTGTGATTACTACCCATTGATCAGGGTAGTTACATGATACTGTGTGAAGATCTATTTGTCCAAGGACATGGAAATAAGGTGAGGTGTTTACTCACCTGATAGACTTTACCAGTGACATTGTGTGTTCATGTGGAGCAACCGCTCATTGTGTAGGGGACATATCAGTGTGTGGGTCACTTATGAGATAGAAGAGTGACCAGGCTCTTGTGTATTTTGAGACGGTGCTACCTGTAGTTTTTCTGCAAGTGGGAGACCGCTAATGTGTTAGGGTCGGCCCAGACTTCATCAGGAGTGTGACGAGGGAAATAGTACGACAGCAAGGAAGGATCCTTGTTCATCGGTGCAGTGTCAGTCAGGCAGTGGTACTGTGCTTGATCAGCCCGTGATTGGTTCTCTGTGTGAAGAGGGAACTTTGGAGAGGCAGCAGACCTTGGAGTTCCAGTCCACTGGAGGAGCCTGGGTGAGTCGCTACCACGACTGGACAACCGCACGAGCTATCGTCCGCCTCCCTGATGAATACTCAGCTGTGTAGCTGATCTTGTACATAGTCCTTCTAGTCTGGCTTTCAGCCATCCTTCTCTGTGTTGTGGTTGACGTAGTTCAGAATTAAAATTTTGTTCTCTTAGCTATGACTTGGTGCAGTGATATGACTGGTGTCTGGCCCGAGCCCCCTTGAAGTTTGGAACCCTAGGTGAGGGAGGGGAGGTTAAGCTGTCCCGGCTTGTGTGGGGCCTGGTAGATGTAGAGTGCTATTGAGGTGGTTGGAGCAAAGGCAGGGGATAGTATCTATCGTGGCAAACCAGTCCAAGCCCCGGCGGTCTTGTCACAAGATAGAGTGGGGGCTCGTCCGGGATCTTCTCTTTGTTCTGACATCTCGTAGGAATAGGTAATAGTGTCATCTGTCCTATACCTATTGTCTACTTGACGAGTAGGGCTACTGATACCTTTCTCTTCGACGTGGACAGACATTTAGTTAAGTTAGTATAGATACATAGTTACAGTGTTGGTTAGAGTACAGTTAGCATTGTGATTGAGTATTGCATATCTATACTGATACTAAGTTACACTAAGCATGGCTACTCGTACTTTAGATTTAGCTAAGGTGCGGGCATCTGCAACTGAGATGGGATTGGAAGGTGAGGAGTTTAAAGCCTATGTACTGGAAGTAGAGAGAGACTTCAGAGCCGAAGAGAGGGAAAGAAGAAAGTCAGAAATTGAACTTGAAGCTCGAAAGGTAGCACTTGAAGAGCAAAAGTTGGTGGCAGACCAACAGGCACGAAAACTGGCAGCTGACCTAGAGTCTAAGAAATTAGATGCTAGGAAGTTGGAAATGGAACATGAGTTCCGTATGAAGCAACTTGAGGTAGAGGCTAAATCTGTTGGTGAGTCTGAGGGAGCAGTAGGTGGAGTAGCTTTACCTAGCTCATCAGTAGCCAACAGACCAGCTTACCATGCTATGAAATGGCCGTTTCCACCATTTGAACCGGACCAAGAGAAGATAGATCAATTCTTAGAGAAGTTCGAGGCAATGTGTAAAGCTATGGGTTTAGAGCCTGAGCGTTGGAATCTTAAGCTTTCACAAGGACTCCGTGGCACCGCGTACGAAGTGTATGCGCGTCTTCCCCCAGGGATGGAAAATGATTATCCAACCCTGAAATCGGCTCTTTTGAAAAGATTCGAAATGACAGCCCATGCTTACAGGCGGAGGTTCAGAACTTCCAAGAGAGAACCAGGTGAGATGTTCTCGGCCTATAGTGTAAGGCTGAACTCATACCTGTTGAAATGGATGGCGTTGGCCAATTTCAAAGAGGATTATGAGAGTCTGAGAGAGTTGATGGTGGTGGATCAAATGAAAATGCAGATGTCCAAGCCTTTAAGGAATTTCTTAGGGGAAAATGGGGCGGAAAGGCTAGACATAGTAAATAAGTTAGCTGAAAGGTATGTGGAAGTCTATGGTGAGACTGGGGAGTCCAGTCAGACTGGTTCACCGAAAAGGCCGAAGGGGCTTGATCAGAAGCCCAAGACCAAAGGTCCCAAAGAATCATTCAATGTAGCAGATCATGTGGTAAAAGACTCTGGTAAGAAACCCGATAAGCAAAGCCCTCCCGCCTCCCCAAAACGGAAGTGGAGTAAGAGGTGGTGTAAGCAATGTAAGTCTCCTTCCCATAATACTGTAGATTGTCTGAGGAAGCCAAAGGACTTGCACTTTGCGTGTCTCGCCTCTAATAGGGGTAGACCTAGCGAGACCACACCTAAGGGTCGGGAGAAACCAAAGTCTGAGAAATCACCTGTGATCGAAACGATAGAGGTGAATGGGAAGCAGGTGGAATGTCTATACGATACAGGATTACAGTTTGAAGCTGTAATCTCATCCCACCTTGTGAGCCCAGGGCAGCTCACCGGCGAGACAAGAGAATTTCAGCTGGCCATGAGGAGCTCCGTAGCTATGGACTTGCCGATTGCTCGGATTGACATTCGGTGCAGGTACGTTACGGGTAGCATCCAGGCGGCTGTGCTGCCTGATCCTATTTACCCTTTGATCCTCGGTCGTCCGCATGTATTCCTGGGGGACCCCAGGGAACATTGTCTAGTGAGCGCTAGGCAGGCCAGGGCTAAGGATGGAGAAAGGCAGTGTGGTAAGGAAATAGACCATTCTCTTGCGAGGTTAGTGAGCAGTGCTCAAAGTAGGGACCAGACTTTGAGTCCTTACTTACTGGGGGTGTCCCAAAGTTCTGTCCCGCCAACTCCGGGTCAGTTCTATGTAGAAAACCGGTTGCTGTATCGTAGAGCCGGGCAAGGGGATAGCCAGTACGGTCAGATGGTAGTCCCTACTGACTACAGATCCCACTTGATACATAGAGTGCATACCTTATCCTTAACCGGACATAAGGATGTGGGGGCAACAGTCCAGTGTCTTTCCAGCCACTACCACTGGCCTGGAATGACAGGCGACGTGCGGAGATATATCCGGTCGTGCCCAACGTGTTGTCTGGCAGCACCAAAGCACAGGACCAGAAACGGTTTATCTCTGCAGATTGGAGATAGGGTTCTCGCGCTTCTCCCAATCGAGGGGGCGGAATTCGAACTCGGATGGCAGGGCCCTTTTCCTGTGGAACGGATAATGTCCCGATCCACGTATGAGGTGAAGGTCCGCGGGGAATTGCGAAAGTTCCATTGTACTCTCCTTCAGAATTTGGAGAGGTCCGAGGTAGTTTCTCCACAAAGTAGTGCGACTACCAGCGCGCTAGATTCGGTTCTGGGTCCAGACGAGGGCGAGGAAGACTCAGTCCTACGCAGTACATCCTGTGGGGAGGGTCTGCGGTCTCCTGAGCGTTCAACCGTAGATAGGGCGAACAGGCTCCGTCGGGAAGAGGCCCATGGTGTTAAGCACACTGGGAATCGAGGTCGGACAGGCGAAGTCACATCTGGCACGACGGGATCGTCGGGTGACTCGATACGCCGACAGGCTCACTGTCCTTACTCGCGGGAGAGAAGGCAGAAGCGAGGGTACTCCAGACGAACCTGGAGTAAGCGACCATTCATTTCGGTCGACATCCGCGATCAGTCCACGAAGGTGATGCCTAGTCGGGATAGGAAATATCCTATTGTCGGAAGGGACGAACGAACCTTCAGTAAAGTAACCGATGGCCTACACCAGGTGGATGCGGAACAGTCCAGTGTAGACAGATCCTGTAAGCCAATCACCAGGCCGTTACGTTTCGGGCCTAATCGCTGGAGATAACGTATGTTTGAGGCGGTGGTTGGTGATCCAGCATCCATACCAGTCTGGTGGATCTCCCCAGGGAAAGTTAACGTTATGGAACGTCTTTTCCTGGAAATCCAATCTTGATAGAGTAGAGGTTCAGAGTTCAGACCGATCTTTGTCTAGTGAGTTCGACCGGGTCGACCATCTTAAGTGGGGGACTATGTGACGAAACGACTACAGATCGGCCGATCTCTGCATAATATCCCTTTGAGGGGAGTGCGATGAGTTGGTCTCCCTTGAATTAATATCAATTAATAGGGGATTCCCCATCGAAAAGTAGTGCGGGGCGGAGCTATTCTAGTTATTTATAGAAAAATCTAGAATGTTCCCTCAAGTGCGTACGTGGGAAAGAGCTCTAAGTTCACGGGTGCTTCATGCAGCACGGGGTTGAGGAACTTATCGTGACTCTGGTTTTCTTCATGAATCATGAAAGTCACTCGGCCGGTGTAGGCGAGTGGAAGGCGCACTGACTTTGTCGTGAGCAGTCGCCCACCAAACCTCAGCGTAGGCAGATCGCAGCCAACAGGCTGATGTAATTTGGATGTCAATATTCGCGGCCAGTGCGGACATCTGCAGTCAAGGTTGTGAGTCTTCCATCACAGGTTAGTTGAATACTGATTCTATTATTTAAATGTTGTCGTGATGCCGTGCTGAGTTCCCAGAATGAATTAATTGCCGTCGAAAAATTGAGTTGTCGCGTAGCGTTATCCGTTACAGTTGGCGGTTTGCATAGTTAAGTAGGCTTTATCGATCAGCGATGTAATGTGTTACCTGACGGAACAAGCCGGATTCCACAGCGAGTGGTGTGTAAATAAAATAGGCCGAACGATGTGCTTTACAGTGTGTAGCAGTTACTGGTTTGGTTTATTAATTACGCATGCAAGGCGACAGTTTGTCAGTCATTACATCAACATGCTTGACGCTGTAAATGATAAGGTAGAGCTTATTATTAGAGATGTGTAATGTGCTTCGTGACCTTAGAATAGTAACTTAATTGTTCTATCAGTGATGGTGATTTTTCGAGGAATCAAGGTGAGATCAGCCGTGGTGTATTTGCTGTGTGCAGATAGCAGTGTTATTCCGCGTAAGCCGAATGGTGTTGCATCGGTAGGATAACAGTTGATAGGAGGTATTCATATACTATTGTTACTGCTTGATGTCATGTCCGTCCGCTAGAATGACCGTGCGTGTTCCATCATACGTTTGTCTAGGTAGCTGACTGGGAGGTAGGCCGGTACGCCCAACCTGATAGGTTACAGGTCCGACCCAAAGCGATCGAGCCAGATCCGATGAGTGAACATACCCGATCGAGGGTGATGCGGCACTCCGTAATTCGAGGCCGTGGTGTCTAGATAGATCGAGGTTTGAACCTAACCGTTTCTGTCTCTAATATTCTACTCTTCTGAAACCCTGACTCGGTTCATGGAGTACTTGGAGTACTGCCGTGAAGTAGTAGTATATGAGAGGAATAATACCCCCCAAAAAAGGTGGAGTCAGAGTTTGGTAGTGGAGTCTGGAGGTTTGTTACATTGGATGACGTGACTTAAGTCGTCACGGGACAAGGTACACGGGACCCACAGTAGCTGTGGGAAAGTGTAATGGTGGATGGCCACCACAGCTGTGCTCGACCGGCACAGGTATGACTGACCTGAAAGATAGTCAGTGAATACAAGGGCAACTCAGGATCTGGGGCAGGGATCCCAGACCTGACACTATGGCTGTGATATGATTTTGTCATTTAAGTGTAACAAGTCAGGAGTTCTCCTTAGTTAATGCTATAGTAATGAATTATCAGGAGTATAATTCATTATGGACATATAGTTATTAATGTGTGTAATTGATCAGTCCATGGGTTAAGGGATTGATGAATTGATGAGTCTGTCAGGAAGGAGATGTCCGGCTGGACACCTTCTCGATAAAGTAATCACTACACTGAAAGGAAAGTAGGTGTATATGTTGATTGATGATGAGAAGATGAAACAGGATTGGACTGGCACCAGGCGAAGGATGCTTGACAGAGTCATACAGTCGACTCTGGTGCTAGGGGTTATTTGTAGCCCAGAAGTGGTACTTGACTGAACAGGTGTGCTATTGCTTTTTCTACCATCATTATGCCTATATATTATAGTGACTAAGTATATCTATGATGTGATGATTTCATACTCATGTTGGTAGACATGAGGAATGTCTGAGAGGCAGGTGACGGGGTGGAGATGCTAGTAGTCTTTGTTGTAGTTGAGTACTCACACCAACCTCTCCGTGTTTCAGGATCTGTTATTACTATACAGAAGAAGATTCAAGAGCTTCACCATGAGCTCTATGGGCCCACTCATTCCAGTGCCTATCCAGAAGTTGATTGAGGCCATACTGGGAGTGGTCGTCTGATTCTGCGAGATCAATGTTGGAAGGAGCTGAGTGCTGAATAAGTCGGTAGGTCTAGGTTAGGACCTCCGTCAAGATTCCGACGAGTGTCATCCGATCCTGAGAGGATCCAACACTGAAACGTCTGGGGATTCTAGCCAGTGAAGCACTGGTGACATTCAACCTCAGGGTAAACCTTGGTGATTGCAAGGTAGTGAACTTTCAATTTGAGCAGAGTGATCATTGATACCGGTCACCATGACCTATGTTATATGCTTCTGACCCGGCTGGGTTATGGGACACCATGTATCAGTTGATGCTTAAATAGTGTTTCTACATTGGTTACCTTTATGAAGCCAACATGTGGTCCAGTGAACTAGGACATTGATTACAACATTGGTGGGAACACCAGAGTGACATGTTTGTTAAGATAGGGAGCTACCTCATGCCAATGTGATGAACTGTTGACAATGTTTGTTAAGGTAGGGAGCTACCTCATGCCATCGTGATGAACTGTTGACAGTGTATGCTAGGTTGTGATTACTACCCATTGATCAGGGTAGTTACATGATACTGTGTGAAGATCTATTTGTCCAAGGACATGGAAATAAGGTGAGGTGTTTACTCACCTGATAGACTTTACCAGTGACATTGTGTGTTCATGTGGAGCAACCGCTCATTGTGTAGGGGACATATCAGTGTGTGGGTCACTTATGAGATAGAAGAGTGACCAGGCTCTTGTGTATTTTGAGACGGTGCTACCTGTAGTTTTTTCTGCAAGTGGGAGACCGCTAATGTGTTAGGGTCGGCCCAGACTTCATCAGGAGTGTGACGAGGGAAATAGTACGACAGCAAGGAAGGATCCTTGTTCATCGGTGCAGTGTCAGTCAGGCAGTGGTACTGTGCTTGATCAGCCCGTGATTGGTTCTCTGTGTGAAGAGGGAACTTTGGAGAGGCAGCAGACCTTGGAGTTCCAGTCCACTGGAGGAGCCTGGGTGAGTCGCTACCACGACTGGACAACCGCACGAGCTATCGTCCGCCTCCCTGATGAATACTCAGCTGTGTAGCTGATCTTGTACATAGTCCTTCTAGTCTGGCTTTCAGCCATCCTTCTCTGTGTTGTGGTTGACGTAGTTCAGAATTAAAATTTTGTTCTCTTAGCTATGACTTGGTGCAGTGATATGACTGGTGTCTGGTCCGAGCCCCCTTGGGGTTTGGAACCCTAGTTGAGGGAGGGGAGGTTAAGCTGTCCCGGCTTGTGTGGGGCCTGGTAGATGTAGAGTGCTATTGAGGTGGTTGGAGCAAAGGCAGGGGATAGTATCTATCGTGGCAAACCAGTCCAAGCCCCGGCGGTCTTGTCACAAATACTTGGTATAACAATCAACCTTATTGATCCTATTTCATTGGGAACAGTCTGAGTTAAGCCTCGTATTTGTAGACCTTCCTATTCTGCATACCTTTAGTGACATATCGCAAGTACAATACATACCCCTGTCTCCCTCTCACTCCCACTCTCCCTTTCTCTCTCTCTCTCTCTCTCTCTCTCTCTCTCTCTCTCTCTCTCTCTCTCTCTCTCTCTCTCTCTCTCTCTCTCTCTCTCTCACACACTCTCCTTTCTCATACACACCATACACTTGTATGTATACTAATGTATGGATGTTTGTTGATGTGTGTAGATGTATGTATGTGCGCCCACACAGATCAGTCCACTCAGACTTCAGGACTCGCTTCGTACACGCATAAAGGAGCATATAATGTGTGTTTTGTTAGTATTACGAGGCTTGGCCATGGGAATGTTATTGCCATGGGAATGTTATTGCCATGGGAATCCCATGGGAAATGTCCCATGAGATGGGACGCGATGGGACAGCACACATGTGTATTTACCATGGGACAGTATCCATGTCATTGTAACTTGATCTACGTCAGAGCTAACATTAATTTTTGTTTTAAAAACCTGTTTAAAGCTTTTTAACCTTCTTATTTCTTTATGTGTGTGTATCTGTTCTTTATCTTGTGATGGGACACCGGATAAATAAATAAATACACATAGCCTTTTATTATATAAGATTACATGTTGGTGCGTCACCAGCAATCTTATATATAAATAAGGATCGTATGTCTGTATCTATGTATGTCCTTTGTGCGCTCGCGAACGGCCCATCCGATTGAGATGAAATTTTCTACACGCCTTCCTTTCAGTCCAGAGCTGTCAACTGTCATAGTTTTTTAGTGTGAAATCGCCTGCTTACTCAGTATTATTTCATTTTTCATTTTTCATCATAATTTCATATATTTCAGGGGACCTAACTCCGTAAAAGTTATTTCAAGGGGCATAACTTTTCTGTATAACTTATAGTCATATTGTGGCATCGTTTTCAAAGATTTATAAACTCTGTGTCCATAGTTATGTACCGGCATATGAGTTATAATAAATAATGATACAAACTGTAAGGCATTTTCAAAGTTTTCATAAAAATAATGCACAATGCATAACATTGTAACTCATCTTTATTTGCTTAAGAAGTTACTGTAGTCATGCAGGTGATTAGCAAGCGTTTTCATTCAAAATAATGGATGGTGTGTGGAAGGACATTCTTTTAAGTTACTTTTTTTGTTGTATGAATTTAATGAGAACTTATATGACTACTTATATGAATTAAATGAGATGCTCCCCACCAGGGACTGGGCGAAGCCGGACAGGGTCAGGCAGACAGATAGACAGACAGACAGACAGACAGACAGACAGACAGATAGTCGGTAACGGGAACGGGAACTTATATGACTACTTATATGAATTAAATGAGATGCTCCACACCAGGAGCTGGGCAATGCCGGGCCGGGTCAGACAGACAGACAGACAGACAGACAGACAGACAGACAGACAGACAGACAGACAGACAGACAGACAGACAGACAGACAGACAGACAGACAGACAGACAGACAGACAGACAGTCGGTAACGGGAACGAGAACTTATATGACTACTTATATGAATTAAATGAGATGCTCCCCACCAGGGACTGGGCGAAGCCGGGCCGGGTCAGCTAGTTAGTTATAAAAGTGTGACGTGACTAGAAAAAGGTTGCAAATCACTGGTTTAAGTAGCAAAATAAAACGCAATACACACTGCTAAGCAGTGTTGCCAGTTGGGCAGATTTCACGCCATATTGGGCTACTCTCTTCAGGACTATTTGCGGAAAATTTTAAGTGTTTAGCGGGATGCGGTTTTTGGGCTAGTTTTTGGTAGCGTGTGTGGATTTTGGGGCGGGTTGTAATAATGCAATACATCAATGTAACATTTAATTTAAAAGATTGTCGAATTTCGACTATCTCTTGGGCCGTATTAGGTAGTTTTTATGATCCCGCTACTTGCTAAATTGCTTGAAAGACTGTCTGTGTGACGTTACAGTTTCCTTTCCGGGCAGGAGGCACCGTGCCAGATTGACACATTGCGCATGCGCGCTGCTAGTCAGCCATTGTTGCTGTAGTTGTTGATTGCCGTCTTTGGCGATTTGTAAATAAGTAGCTAGATTTAATCTGCTGTATTCGAAGTTGTTTTGTTGCTGAATAGCAGTATTTTTGATTTAGTTGAATATTATGTAGTATAACAAGGACTACTATATATTTATAGTCTATATATAGTACCCCGAAATGGCCAACCAAAAATATGAGTTCCAGGATCTTACTAAGACTGTTGTTGCTAAGATGTTTAATGAGGAAGAATGCCACTTGATTGATGTTCCAAAAGAACATGTAAAGTCTTCAACAGCTGATGTTAAGGCAGTTAAAATATCTGAAGGTATTTAAACACAATTTCTTTGCTATTCAAAGTGCAAAACGCTATACAATTGGTATAAAAAAGTACTGGAGAGTTTTGGTCAGAGACCATAACTTTATGAAGGGAAAATCCCAACTGCACCTCCCCGCGGTAGAGGATGGAAACACACCACGGTGTGGCTAACGCAGCTCTGGGGACCGGGTATCCACCGGAATAAGTGGACAACTCTGCAGCTGAGCAGAGCAGGACACTCACTTGTCCTTGCAGTCGGAAATGGCTGTCAAAAGCAGAGGTAAAAAGACCACCATGTGAATGTGGAAGGCAAGGGGAAACCACCACATTATCTTCCCAAGACTTCATGGCAAAACATAAATCAAAGTTAGTGAAGGACGTTAATGGCTGTCTTAGGGCATCCTCGTCCGGTAGGGACAGTCATGAGCCACAGGTGACACCAGACCGTCATCCAGCTACTGATGGCAAAATCTTAACTAAAATATATAAATTTAGAGTAGGAACATGGAATGTTAGGACATTAAATGAGCTAGGAAAGTTGACCAATGTTCTAAGAGAGATGGATAGCATGAAAATGAATATACTAGGCGTTAGTGAGATGAGATGGAAAGGATCGGGCAAAATTATAGCTGACAATCACACAATAATTTATTCTGGAGGGGATACACATGAAAAAGGGGTAGGAATAATATTAGATGAAAAAACAGCCAAGTCAATTAATGGATACTGGTGTATTTCAGATAGAGCTATTATGGTAAAAATCAAAGGCAAACCAATAGACATAAATATTATACAAGTATATGCACCAACAGCAAGCAGTAGTGATGAAGAAATACAACACTTTTACGACGAAATAGAAATGGCGATGGCTCAAATTGGATCTCAAGAAATAAAAATAATACTTGGTGATTTTAATGCAAAAGTAGGAAAGGCGAAAATGGAGGATGTAGTGGGGAATTATGGTTTAGGTACAAGAAATGAAAGAGGGGAAAAGCTAATAGAATGGGCAAATATCAATGATATGATAATTGGAAACACATGGTTTAAACACCATAAAAGACGACTGTACACATGGATAAGCCCTGATAAGAAAATACGCAACCAAATTGACTACATACTAATTAATAAAAGATTTAGAAATGCTTTAATTAATGTAAAGACAATGCCTGGTGCTGACTGTAATAGTGATCATGTACCACTATGTGGACAAATAAAAGTAAGATTAAAGAGAGGGAAAAAATGGTTAAGAACATGAGACTTAATAAAGAGTTTCTAAAAATAGATAAAGAAATGCAAGAACAATACAGAGTGACTGTGAAAAATAGGTACAATGCAATAACTAAAATACAGAGTATAGATGAACAATGGGAAATGTTAAGGGACTCCATTCATCAAACTAGCAAAGAAGTATTACCAGAGAGAGGCAAAATAGCTAAGAAAAAATGGATGAATGAAGATATCTTAAACCTGATGGACAAAAGAAAACAGTATAAAAATGACAAACAAGAATACGCTAAGATAAATAAAGAAATAAAAGATAAATGTGGGAAGGCTAAAGAAAGTTGGTTAAACGAGCAATGCAAAAAAATTGAATTAAATTCCATTAAAGATACAAAAAATATGCACAGACAAATCAGTGAGCTTACAGGGAAAAAAAAAGGATAAATACAGGGTGTTTGAAATCAAAAACAGGAAAGATAATATTAGAGGAAGATGCTATAATAAAGAGGTGGAATGAGTATATAAGAGAATTATATGAAGGAGAAAGGGCAGAATTAACAGAAGATAGTAACTTAGAAGGTCCACCTATTCTGAAAGAAGAAGTCGCTGACGCTATGAATCGTATGAAGAAAGGAAAAACAGCTGGGCCAGATGAAATCACAATAGAAGAATTAGAAGTATTGGGAGAATTTGGAGTAGATATATTAACCAAAATGTTGAATGATATTTACAGCAGTGGATATTTACCCAGTGATATGCTGAAATCTGTATTTATAGCTATACCAAAAAGACCAGGAGCAATTGATTGTGAAGATTTTCGTACAATTAACTTTATAAACCATATCACTAAGCTTCTACTCAGAATCATAATGAGAAGAACCAAAAAGAAAATAAAAATGGAAATTAGTGAAGAACAGTATGGATTTGTGGAAGGAAAGGGCACAAACAATGCAATTTATACATTACGGACACTAATAGAAAGGTCAATAGAGAAACAGAGAGACATATATTTGTGCTTCATAGATTATACTAAGGCATTTGATAAAGTAAAACATGATGAACTGATTAAAATGTTGGAAGATATCAACACTGATGGAAAAGATTTAAGAATAATAAAGAATATTTACTGGAACCAAGTAGCAGCAATTAAAATAGGAAATAAAGAGGGTAGTTACGAACAGATAAAGCTAGGAGAGAGATCAAAGAGATGCCAGGAATACTAGTTGGAGGTTATAATATAAATAATATACGCTATGCAGATGACACAGTATTGGTGGCGGATTATTCAACAGACCTACAACAATTATTAGACGTTGTAGTAACAGAGAGTGCAAGGAAAGGACTCAACTTGAATATCAAGAAAACAGTAACAATGGTAATATCAAAGAAAATGGTGACACCAAAATGTGACATAGAAATAGAAGGGAAAATCCTTAACCAAGTTGATAATTTTAGATACCTAGGGGCATTTATAACATCAGATGGAAGATGTACAACAGAGATTAGGAGCAGAATAGGGCAGGCAAAAGCTGCATTTCAGAAAATGAAGAGTATCTTATGCAATAAGTCACTGTCACTGAATGTAAGAAAGAGAGTGCTGAAATGCTATGTAGAACCAGTTTTGCTGTATGGAAGTGAATCTTGGAATGTAAATGAACAAATTAAGAAGAAATTAGAAGCAACAGAGATGTGGTTCCTGAGACGAATGTTGCGAATTCCTTGGACTGCCAGAGTAACTAACGACGACTGCCTGAAACAGGATAATGAAACTAGAACATTATATACAACAATAAGACAGAGACAAACAGCTTTCCTCGGTCATGTGATGAGAAGAGAGGCATTGGAGAACATCGTAACAACTGGAAAGATCGAGGGGAAGAGAGGCAGAGGTAGACCAAGAGAAGTGATGCTGGATGGATTGAGATGGTGGCATGGAGGAATATCAGCAGCAGAGTTGATCCAGAAAACCAAAGACCGAGATCTATGGAGAGCCATGAACGCCTACGCCAGCCGGCACGGCACTTGATGATGATGATAAGTTAATTAATGAAAAATGGGTTAATCAAAGAGATTGTTGAGTTGCAATACAGCATGCATGAACTGTGGTTCCAGTGAATCTACAACATCAAAATATGTTTTGAAGCCAAGCAGCGGAAAGCAACGAACCTACCACCAACATTGTCAAGTGCATGGCAAAAACAGTTGTTGAACTAATTACGTCGTATCCAACAGTATCCATTTCGGCTGGATATGACATTATATGTGATGCTGCTAACTTTGCTGCAAGATATTCTCACGCTGCAAACAACTTATATAATTGCACTATATCACGGCAAACAGTGACTCGTTCTATTTTGGAGCAAATAAAATTAGCGAAACTGCAATTTCAAAAATTGTTTCAAAATATGGCACAAGATCCAGAATGTGCAATTTCGGGAATAGTTGACTTGGTCTGCAAGAGAAACATATCTTTTGCCATATGGGGGAATTATTGCATGTGGACTAGATAAAAAATTGTGAATGGATTACTTTTCCTCTGTCTCTTATAAATATTGATAGTAACCAATCCCATATTGAACAATTTACGTACAGTTTTTTGCACGTGAATTTCTTGCCGAATTTACCACATTCTCCAGTCCATTGTTTGTGTGTACTGATAATGCAGCAACCATCACGGCAGCATTTGATGGACCGTTTGACACCGATACAGAAATGCACCGATCTGGTTGTACACAGGTTATCAACAACAGCAGAGGCGTGATTTCTGAACTGGTTCAGTTCATGGATCCACTTTCATTTATTGAAACATATTACAATACACGTCAGGCAAAGGCATCACAGCTGCCATTTTCCATACCAACAAAATCTGTAACACGTGAATGGCGATCATATTACGAACGCGTCAATGCCCATTTAAAAACAATTACTCGCATTACTTTAATGAAATGATGAAGAATTCTTAAACCACATTCCGAATATTGCTCAGATTAAAGGAATACTGTACATTCGTGAGAAATTCAAAACTTTTGACCACACTTTGAAATTGATGATGCTACATCTCATTTAATTTTGCTGTTATACTTCCCATTAGACTATAAGTTGTACAAAGTTATTGTTGATATTGACGAAGAAACTACAAGCAGCATTGGTGAAGAAATATTTTCAGAACATTCAGAAAATTATTGGAGAAAAACTTTGGCCATATTGCAGCAATTCTCTGGCAGTCACTGCAACATTCCTTACTGGAGTTTACATTAAAGCCAAAATAGAAGACATGGTCAAGTTAGTTGTTACTAAGATGGAAGAGAATGTGGACACCAATAAATGAGCCAATGATTGGATCGCTTTTTCTAAGTCTGTTGTTACTGTTATTTCATTCATCAAGGATTTAAATCTTTCTTCTGAATCATCTGCTGTATGTAAAGTAGCAGGAATTGTAGAACAAAAGCCGATTAGTGATTTTGACTTATTTTTTTTATCCTCCATCAAACAAAGCACTTAAATTTGATGACCCCAGAAACAAATGTATTGAGGATGAAGTCATCATGTTTAAAAGATTACAGCAACCAACTTCACAACCATTAAACTATTGAAAAATGAACATAGGTTTCCACTGCTAAAAGCAAGTGCGAAAATTGTTTTGGCCACACCAGTGTCATCAGTAGCAGTTGAGTGCTTGTTTAGTGCAGCTGGATTGTTGTTAAGTTACGAAAACGGATGTTACCAGCTCTCGTTATAAACTATGTGTATATCAGATTTACATGTAAGATGATACAGATAAAATTACTATGGAGAAAGAAATATATGTTAATGAGAAAAAATTGGAGGTGGTGGACAATTTTGAATATCTTGGGTCATTGATTACCAACAACGGTGACACACTGAAAGGAATTAAACGACGACTATCAATTGCTCTTCAAAGATTAAAACAGTTGAATAAAGTATGGAGTGGGACAGACAGAACTACAAAAATTAGATTTTTACGAGCATGCATCTTTCCCATTGCAACCTACACCTGTTATACCTGGACACTTACTAAACAAGCTAAACAGTGCATAAATGTCTTTGAATATAAATGTTATAGACGAGTTCTATGCATATCTTGGTTAAAGAAAAGAACAAATGCATCCATACTTCAATAATAATATAGAGCTGAATATTGAAGAAGGTTGGCTATTAAAGACGATAAAACAAAGAAAATTGAAATATTTTGGTTACTTGAAACGTCACGAAAGTTTGGAAAGAACAATAATAGACGGGTATATGCCTGGGAAGAGAGGAATAGAAAGGCCAAAGAGAAGATGGGTGCAGGATGTGGCGGATGATCTCCAGATGGGTGTATCGGACGCGGGGCATCTTGCTTATGATCGAGAGGTTTTCCGGACGGTTGTTATGATAGCGAGGTTCTGCAAAGGACATGCTACTGAATGAATGAATGAATGAATAAATGAATGAATGAATGAATGAAAATTGTGGAAATGTTTCAGGGATTACCTGGATTAACTGAGTTATTAGAAACAGTCGATCAACAGGAAATTGATAATGTGCTGAATGAGCAATGACTCAGAAACAGAAAGACAGTGTCAGAATGACACTGAATTGTCATATTTAGATTAAACTTTTTTCTAAAATAAAATACTCTTGAACATTCATCATCATCATCATCATCATCTTCTTCTTCAACTTCTGCAGCCAAGCGTCGTGGGGAGGAATAATTTGCGTTCCAGCGCCCGGTGGCCGGCACTGGATAGTGTCATTCCGTGTGATTGTACAATGTCTTTGATGTCAATCCATTGTCTTCTTGGGCGTCCTCTTGGTCTTGTCGCAGATGATCTTACGACATGGCCAAACCACTTGATCTTCTGTCTTTCAATAAATATGGCACAACGTGTTGATCCCACAGTTTGTCTGATAACAACATTTCTTACTCGGTCTCGGATTGTTAGGTTGGCAGCTCTTCTCAGGCATCTCATCTCGCAGGCGTTGATTTTACGAAGGTGTGATTTGGATAAAGTCCAGGTTTGAGATTGGTAGCATGGGTTGGTGTGAACATGCTGTTTATTATCTGTCGTTTTGCGGGACATGGATATATTTGGATGTTTAAGTAAGGGTGATAGTTGATATAACACTCGCCACCGCCATGGATCGTAGTTATTGCCATATGACAGTTATTAAGCCTTTTTGAAGCACAATGTACCAAACTATCGTCTGTCAAGACGGAAAGGTGCCAATGAATGAAGATATTTGATATGTAAGTGCACTTGCTTTTTGACATCTGATTTCGATTTCTCTGTCCAATCTGCCATCTTATGTGATCATACTTCCAAGATATTTGAATTCTTTAACTTGTTTCAGAGTTGTGCTATTTATCTGTATTCTTCTTCTTCTTTCGTTCGCCTGAAATATGCTTATAACTGCAATGTTGTCTCTCGTATGAATCCAACAGTCTTTTTTAGTTCATTCAGCGGTCCATAGAGTTTATCTTCCACTGTTGTCTCTCTAGGCCAGAAGGTTCGCCTGGATATGTTGTAGTTTGGGCAATCCTGGAGAATGTGCTTTGCTGTCTGCGACGCCAAACCACATGTGCACATGGCTGAGTCACCAATCTTGAATTTTGTATACATGTGGTTGCGTAATCTATTGTGTCCTGTTCTGAGGCGCAGAAGAATGACCTGTTCTGGTCTGTCCATAACGTGGTAGTCGTCTTGAGTAAGGTTTGGTGGCCTTCTGACTGATTTGATCATTCTTTTCTTTTGGTGGTATGTAATGGGCACATCAGGTTGTTCTTCTTTTGCTCCTTCTTTAGCCAATCGATCAGCTCTGTCGTTTCCGGGGACTCCACAGTTTATATATTTATCTGTATATTTAATGGGCCCGGCGATCTGCTAACTTGCATTACTTCAGTTTTGGCTGTGTTTATACTCATATTGTATCTGCTGCAGATTGAACTCAGATTATTAAAATGATGTTGTAGTCTGCCTCATCGCTGTAAAACAGGCACTGATCGTCTGCAAATAAAAGTTCATTTATTTCCTGTGGATCAGTTGTTTCATCTGGAGTAAAGAGTTCTAAATTATCTGAATCTGTTCTGTCAAGGCTTGCTTCTTTAGATATTTTGTCCATGTAGAGTTTAATTAGCAGAGGAGAGAGCACACATCCCTGCCTCACTCCTGTATTGACTGTGAACTTATCTGATATTCCTTCTTGTGTTCTTACTGCAATTCGGTTTGAGTGGTACCTGACCATGATGTTTTCTAGCAGTTGCCCTTGTATCCCAGTCTTCAAGGATGGTCAATAATTTGTATCTGTCTACTCTATCGAAAGCCTTTTCCTGATCTACAAACACAATATTCTGCTGTTCACTATATTCGATAGTTTTTTCACATATTTGTCTAAGTGTAAATAGTGCATCAGTGCAACTTTTACCTTTCCGAAAACCGAACTGTGCTTTGCTTAACTGATGTTCGACTATGGGTCTAGCTCTTTGTTCCAATAGTTTTGCATACTTTTCCCAATATGGCTCAGGAGTGATATACCTCAGTAAAAATAATAAATTATGTCGTTTTACATGTCTTTATGTATATGTAGTTCTATTTTTTTCCGCATATCCTTTGCAGGACATCGCTGTCAACACCGTCATCTTTCAGCTGATTGTTGATTTCTTGGCAAGATTACGCTCAGTAGTTTGCCATTGCTTTCTGAGCGACCGGCTCACATACCCCGTAAGTTACCGACGCGGAGAGAACTAGTCCTATTTAGTAGACACTAAATCTAAACTTTCATAAATTTCATAATTTTATTTCAACTGCATTCCATATTAATATTGTAATGGGAATCCCATGGAATGGGATGTGAATGGGCAGGCATGAATTACCATTTGATGGGAGTCCACTGGGACTCCTCAGCTCTCACTCACGGATAACTATCACATCTCCATTGCTTCCAGTCTCCAGCCTCACCTCCCTGCCCCTCTTATTTCACGTACTACTTCCACTGATTTACCTGGGACTGGCACTGAACCGTGACCACCCACTACCCTGGTATCAACCCCTACTTCGGTCCCCAAGACCCACACACTCCCACGGCTATGTACAAAAGAGGATAAAGAATACATTCGTGGTAGCAGTACAGCCTCGGAATCTGAGATAAGTAGCAACATTGTTTTCATATTTTTATTTTCTCTTCATTGCTCTCACCCCCCCCCCCCCCCCCCCCCCTTTTCACATCTTTTTATTCTTCTCATCCCTTCCTTATGCCTTAATGTAGTCACAGGAGGATCTTCTCCTGTACTATATGTTGTGTTTCGTGCATGTATTTGTTTGCTGATGAAGGCAAGTCGCCGAAACGTCCTTATGTGTCGTAAGTCTGCTCTGTAAAGCTGCATTACTTTGTATTATTTTATACTGTTTATATTTCCACAGCTTTACGGCAGTTTCAACAAATTTTATTCATAGTATAATCTATAGAGCACAAATATATGTCTTTTCATGTCTCTATTTATCATATTTATCTCTCACATTATATATATATATATATATATATATATATATATATATATATATATATATATATATATATATATATATATATATATATATATATATATACACACACAATAGAAACATACATACATCCACATATCAATCAATCAATCATGTGCCATGCCGGAAAGCGTGGGCGGTCATGACTCGCCATTTCACTCGATCACCAGTGTCTTGGATCAGCTCAGTGTTCCTGTCCCGTCCATGCCATGTGGCTAAGCCATCCAGGTATTTTCCTCTCGGTCTTCCTCTTGGTCTGTTCCCTTCGATCTTGCCAGTTGTCACCAATATATATATATATATATATATATATATATATATATATATATATATATATATATATATATATATATATATATATATATATATATATATATATATAGATTTCTTCTTCAGCATTCCGAGCCATTGAGGTTCTTTGCTGCAGATACAGGCCGCCTCCATTCGTCTCTCCGGTTGACCTTCTCTTGCCAGTCGCTAATTCCAAGTGCTTATAGGTCTGTATGCATATTATCTCTCCACTGTCTTCTTGGTCTACCTCGAGGTCTACTGTCATTTATTTCCTGAGTGTAAGCAGGATTTGTTTCCCTATTATCTTCCATTCTTTCTATATGCCCCAGCCATTGCAGTCTATTAGACTTCGTGATACCAGTGATTAACGGGGACTTAAACAGATCATAAATGTCTTTGCTGCTTCTTCTTTTCTACTCTTCACTTTGTGTATCCTAATGGGCCCAACTATGCGTCTTAAGACTTTGTTCTCAAAGGTTTGTAACAAGGCTTCGTCTCCAGGTATATAAACTATATAAACCATACACACACGCGTTCGAGCGCGCGCGAGCGCGCACACACACACACACACACACATATATATATATATATATATATGTGTGTGTGTGTGTGTGCGTGCGCGCGCTCGCGCGCGCTCGAACGCGCGTATGTATGGTTTAAAGATAACAAGATAGCAGCACATCGTTGCATACACGGTAGACGATGAGGGGCCAAACACAACCGGTAGACCTCTATCTATGCATTTCAGTGTAGATGATGAAAGATTAGAAATGCCACTACATCCTACAGTAGACGAGGACAGACTAAACAGTATCTTGAAGTATTTATATATGACAGTTTAGTTTAGTTTAGTTTAGTTTAGTTTAGTCCACGGATAAACATCACGGCACACGGGTGCAACCTATAAGTGCCCCGTTCTACTCCTAAATCAAGCCTGAGTCCGGAGAATCTCAGCTCAGTGCACGAACTCCATAGCACCGGCAAGGATCCTGAAATAATTTGGGTAGATTTTTAACTCGAAATTTTACCCGGGCAGCACCGTTAGGCTACTCTTTTTCGATTTCCGACTGCCAAGGAATGTTTTTCGTGCGCAACAATACATACGGGCGTCCGAGCTCACTACCCAGAGACCAGGGGCAATTTTGTTACTAGAAGTCAGCCTGAAAAAATCCCGGCCCTCACCGGGGCTTGAACCAAGGACCTCCAGACTCGAGGTGGACACCATACATCAAAACCACTCAGCCCCTATATATGACATTGCAGTGGAGATGAAGGGCACAATGCAGCTCCTCTAATCGTAAGTAGTTGAGTGAACAAGAAACATTGTGAAGTTCCTCAGGATCTTAGAACTTTTGAGAGAAGACTAAACTCATCCTGATGTATCTTTACAAATTGAGAGGAGACTTACCAACACCGTGAAATATCTCTACATTGCAGGATAGAAGAAGACTGAATTAAAGAACATCGTGAAAAACCTCCAAACGTGAGTTCAGTATTGTCGAATGGATACGAGCGCACGTTCTTAAACATCTGGTG
>JACEFZ010013233.1:347500-458111 GCA_014155875.1 Cepaea nemoralis
TGCTATGGCAATGAAGTACCAACACATAGCAAGGAGATAATTAGATGTTATAATACATTATAACTCGTTTGTCCAAATGATTAAAGATTACTTAAGTTGAAAACAATGTATTCACATAGTGAATTTAAAGGCAGAAGCCTCAAACAACATATTGCACGATTTAGTGCCTGGCATATTTCGCTGCATCTCGTAACGTTCATACTGTGAAGTACGCCGGGCAACAAATCGTGCAACAAATTGTTTGTGGCGTTTGAGTTTAAATTCCCCAAGGCGGTGCATTGTCTAGAATTTCTGAAACGTCGCCTTACACAACCATCTGTGAAGCGACTGTATGAATTACTCAAGCTGAAATGTCAAATCCTATTACATTTTCAAGCTTAACTATTATTCATTTATTCACGTAATATGATGTATAAAACTCTGCAATATGCAGTATTATATAATTATTTATGTTTTGTAGCTATTATATAGTTATTTCTGCTATATAGTTATTATATATTTATTTCTGCAATATAGTTATTATATAGTTTTCCTTTTTTGCTCTATAGTTATTATATAGTTATTTCTACTATATCGGTATTATATAGTTATATTTGCTGTTTAGTTATTATATAGCCTTGAGATAGGGACCAGACCAAGAGCCAAGAGAGACACAACCTGCTGTTCTGCAGGTAGACTGAGGATAGCAGTCAAAAGTCCAAATCAGGCACATGATGCCACAAATGCTAGGCCCGGACACATAGTCTAAGGCTCCCAGCTGAGGGATATGGTTGAACGCCTCTAAGCCATAAACCCTCGGACGTGAGAGCCGGGCCGATACTCACCCACCTCAAAATGGAGGAGAGATGCTGAGCACGCTACATGCTTAGTCCAGATACCTGCACGAAGGCTTTCAGCTGGGGATGTGAGGTATCCCCGGATGAGAGGGCCTGGACGTTACTTGCTCACTGATACATAGAGGTAAGGTGCTGAGCCGGCAGCACGTGTAGCCTACCACGTGAACGGTTACTAAAGGTGGGAAAAGAGCCCCTGTCGCACACAATGGTTACGATGAAAGTTTGTATCTATACTCATAGAGTGAGCGTAGTCAAAGGTGGAAGATTGTCTCATTGACACGAAATGGAACGCTTGGCTAGCCCGAAGCGAAATCTTGCTGAGTGGATGACACCCGCAGTCTGCCCGTCCGTGATTTGTGCTTTGAGCGACCAGTGGAAAACGAAATGCCCAATATAGGAAGTGTGGAATTAAAGCAGCCATGAGCAGGACGTGGCAATTCCTCGAGTCAGCCCAGTCTCAGAGCAATATGTGCTGGCGCTGCAATTATGGAAGACTCCTTGGATAGCGGGGTATGCTCATGGTCTGCCCCTGCCTTCCCTTGAGGGTTGACCGTGATGTCTTTGACCGTTCTACCTTGACCAGCTGAGATGTGGGCGACACCACAACAGTAAGAGTATAGCGTCCCTCGAAACCCGAGGAAGGCTAACCTCATTAAAAATGCAAGCTGAAATCGGATGTGCCAGCCTAAAGGTGTCAAATAAAAACTGGCACTACACAATTACGTCCGAGTGAAATGTCGATAGTGACCGGAACAGCTCTGACTAACTAGTCTTCTGAATGTAACGGAACAGCTCTAACTAGCTAGTTTTCCGAATGTCCCTCATGCTTGGAACAGATCTGACTATCTAGTCTTCCGAATGACCTTCATGTCCGGAACAACTCTGACTAGCTAGTTTTCCGAATGTCCATTGTGCCCGGAACAGCTCTAACTATGTTGTTTTTCGGGCACAGTGACTAGCAGATATCCGAAAACTCCCTGAGTGGATACCATCTGCAGTCCGGCCGTTCCTGGTATGTGCGGAGAGCAGCCCAAAGCGAACGAAAAGCCCAATACATTGAAGTGAGGAATTAAAGCAGCAATGAGCAGGACTTGATGATTCCCTCGGTGAGCCCAGTATCAGAGCGATATGTGTCGGCTCTGCAATTGGAAGCCTCCTTGGATGGCGAATAATCCCCATGGACTGTCCCTATCTTCCATTGGGGGTTGATGGTGAAGTATTCGACCGTTCTAACTTGACCAGCTGGGGTGTGGACGGCACCACAAAAGTGAGAGTCTCCCAGGAATGCTAACCTGGCCAAAAACGCACGCAAAAGTCGGATGTGTTGGCCTAAGGGTCTAGGTCCAAGGGTGCATAACAATAACCTCAATTACATCTGAAAAAAATAAACACTCCTGATGAACGCAGAAGAAGATTTCCGCATTATAGTTATTATATAGGTACTTCTGCATTACTAAGCCCGTTCCCGTGCCGGTGGTTTCGCTAGATAGTGGATAGGGACCGTGGGAATATCGTTAATCCATTCATGCGCGTCACTAATTATATGACGAGGAATCTTTGCTACCTTAAGAGAGTTATAGTTACTCCCGCCATTTACCCACTTTTTTTTTTTTTTAAACACGGGCTTGGTAGAATCAGCGGGGAAAGAAGACCCTGTTGAGCTTGACTCTAGTCCGACTTTGTGAAGACACATGAAGGGTGTAGCATAGGTGGGAGTGCAAGAGCGATTGTGCGATTGAAATTCCACTACTTTTATCGTTTCTTTAATTATTCAGTCTGGGAGATGTGCTCTCAACAGACGAGCAATATCTCCGGCGGGCCTATTCTCGCTGGACGCGGGATCGGCAAAGTGTCAGGTGGGGACATTTGTTCACAACAGACGAGCAATATCTCCGGCGGGCCGATTCTCTTTGGTCGGGAGATCCGCAAAGAGTCAGGCATGCGAGTTAAGTGACGGTAAGTTAAGTCTGACGGTAGTACACGCTTACATTGGTCCAGACACTTGCGAGTGACAGGTGTGCACGCTCATATAGCTCCAGACACCCGATTTAAGGCCCTAAGCTGTGGGGTATGGCTGAACGCCTCTAAGTCAAATCACACTGACTGAGAATCTGGCCGCCACTCAACTCCCGCTCTCGGAGGTGAGATTCGCCTCCTGCTCTTGGAGGTCTGATGCTGAGCCGCCAGCGTCTGCAGCCTACTTCGTTCCAGAAGTACTGGTTATCCTTTCCTCTGGAGTAAACAAAGCAAGACAGAGAGAGGGAACATGTTGCATGGCAGAGCAGTATACCTATATGTCTCCAAGAAGTGTACAGAGCAGTTACATCTTTGTATCCAAGAAAATACGAAGCAAAGTATACCTGTCTCCAAGAAGTGTACAGAGCAGTTACATCTTTGTATCCAAGAAGAGTGCAGAGCAGTATACCTATATGTCTCCAAGAAGTATACAGAGCAGTTACATCTTTGTATCCAAGAAAATACGAAGCAAAGTATACCTGTCTCCAAGAAGTGTACAGAGCAGTTACATCTTTGTATCCAAGAAGAGTGCAGAGCAGTATACCTGTCAGTGTGTGAGAAGTTTTACAGAACATTATACGCTTCAGTTCTCCTTGAAGTGTACAGAGCAGAACATCAGTTTTCACGAAGTGTACACAGCAGAAAAACCTATCAGTTATAAAAACTGAGTCTCCGTGGCAGAGTGGTTAAGCCATATGCATCGTTCCCCTAAGGTCGTGGGTTCGCTTCAGGTGTCCGTCATTCGGTTCACGAGTGAAAGTTTCTCGGAGACTCACGGGGGTCATCACCGGAGCTACAGAATTCGTGCTCTGTGTGTCGCTATGAGAGGCCGCTCTGCGAAAAAAGACCCACTCATATGGGGTGAAACCCGATGCAATGAAATTTATCATCTAGGACTTTAAACCCCGTTTAACCTGTTTTAAATAAGGTATATACAGTAATATCGGCGATATGGCGTAGGTGTTACAAACGAGTTTCGCGATGCCACATATCACGTTCGAAACATAGCTGCGGGTGATTTGGAAGAAGACACCTTTTACGCTGGTGTCAATACAAATATATGAGTGCTGTTCTTTCAGAAAACAATGACAACCTACTGAACGTAAACTTGCCTAGAAATCACAAAACAAAGACTACTGGAGTTGACTGCGACGTCCTGTAAAGGACATGTGACTAATTTAACTTAAATGGTGCTATATGTCTCACTTCTCACGGCTCGCACGGAGCACTAAACGCCCCAGTCTCTATCTAATATTTATAGAGAGCAGGCTAAGTATTTGCAAAACATAGGCTAGCAATAAAGCTAACAGTATTCAAGAGGTGTACAGAGCAGCAATCATACTTATCATTAATGAAATATACAAAACAGTTTACGCATCAGTCTTCACAGAATGTGCAGCGTTGTTTACCTATCATTCTTCAAGAAGTATATAGAGTTCAAAGTAATTTATTTATAACTCGTCAAGATTTGTACAGAGCAGTATTCTAGTAGTTTTCACGAAGTTTACAAAACAATGTATCGATCAAGTCATTACGAATTGCACAAATTAGTGTACCTGTCATTTTACGAGAACAGTACAGAGCAGGTCACATATCAGTCTTTGCGGGACGCAGAGGTGTTTCCAAGGCACCAGGGCCGGGATATATACTGGCCAAGACCTGCTGACACGTCCACGTCGTGCGTCCTGGGCAACAGGTCTCTTCGGGGACCTGGCTAACATCAGTAGGATCGATGATTCTTCCGAAGTCGGAGAGTATCTGCCTTCATGGCGAGGTACCACCAGTCTGCACACCAATAAGCCAGACATGGGACAACGGATACTCACGCAAACCTCAGGTCCTGTGTGACATCACAATGATGTTGGACAACAGGATGCCTTCATCCGACATACAGGACTTTTGCGTTGGAGCTCAAGCCAACGAACACAAGCAAGCATCAGTCTTTGCGAAGTGTACAAAGTTCTATGTTTATCGTACTCCAAGAATTCAGATCTGGATTCAACATTTACACGACATAATGACTGATGTCTCCAAGAAGTGTCAGATGTGCAAATATCAGATCTCGAGAAGTGAACAGGGTAGACTATCCATAAATGTTGAAGAATACAGAGGAGTATACATATCAGTCTCCAAGAAATCAACAGCATGAGTAAAATTTAAATTTCCACCTCAGGTGAGTTCCTGTTATTATTGGACGTCAAATTTGCTTCTTGTAGTCGTGTTTCAGTAAAGCTCACAATCTACTTCTCGTCTTTTCGGTGATTCATTCATTGTTATGGTTGGAGAGACGCTTGAACAATAAGAGGTCTTTGACAGACAAAGATCCCGTTTGTTATCTGAGCTTCGAAAGGATAATATATAATATATTCATTGTAGACCTCGTAGGAAAAATAATTAATTAACTTCCAACCAAGCATGAATTGGCCTACAAATGATGTGGCATACAAGACTGTGGGACGTTACTCCATTACAAGTTTTAAGGGCTCAAGAAGAAGTGTACGTCTCAATTTCCAAGAATTGTACAAAGCTGTCTACATCTGTTTCCTTGAATCATGTACACCTTAGTTTCCTAAACGAGAAGAGAGTAGTGTATATATTGGCCACCAAGACTAGCACAGAGGACTATTCCAATCAATTTTCACGAAGTGCACACAGCAGCATACCTTTCAGTTTTCAAGGATGCACAGAGAAGTATAAATATTGTCTCAGTATCCAAAAAGAATGCAGAAGAGTATGTCTTGTTCTCCAAGCAGTGTACAGACCAATATGCATATACAATCTTGAAGACATGTAACAGTTTTTGCAAAATGCACAGGGCAGTGTATCTAGGAGTCTTCAAAAAGTATACACAGTAGTTTACTTATCATAGTCACTTCATGAGTGCACAGAACAGTTTATCTGTGTCTTAAAGAAGAATACAAATCATTTCCCATATGGGTCTTCTCAAAGAGTGTAGAGCTGGATACGCATGTCTTCAAACGGTGTTCAAAGCAGTATAATTTATTGGTATTAGAAATGTACACAGAACAATATGTCTGTCAGTCTATAATAAAATTACACAGTAATCTCTAGCATTCTCAATTTCAAATATTGTACGTTTTGGCGTCTAACATGTACGTACGGTAGTCTGTATATGTTTTCAAGAAGCTTATATAGCAGTATAATTCCAGTTTCACAGATGTATGCAAAGATGTATAACACACATCTACGATAAGTTTACATGGCAGTATACGTATTAGTCTCTACGACAGGTACAGAGAAGTATACGTCTCAATTTTCAAGCAAAATATATGTATAAGCGCGTGAGACATTATATAGAGAAGTCATCGAATGTGTCCAAGAGGCTATTTTAACAATACAGACTCTCTAAGAATTGTACGGAACATAATTTCTTAGTTTTGGTCTTAAAGAAGTGTACAGAGTAGCATATGTGTATATGTATATGTACAAAACTTATAATTTTACTGTTGTTTTTATGATCTTTTCATTGTTTTATTCTTCTTCTTCTTTCGTTCGCTTGAAATATGTCTATAACTGCAATGTTGTCTCTTGTATGAATCTAACAGTCTTTTTCAGTTCACACAGCGGTCGATAGAGTTTATCTTCCACTGTCGTCGCTCTAGGCCAGAAGGTTTGCCTAGATATGTTATATTTTGAGCAGTCTTGGAGTATGTGCTCTGCTGTCTGCGACGCCAATCCACATGTGCACATGGCTGTTTCACCAATCTTGAATTTTGTATACAGGTGGTTGCGTAATCTATTGTGTCCTGTTCTGAGGCGCAGAATAATGACTTGTTCTGGTCTTCTTCTTCTTCTTTCGTTCGCTTGAAATATGTCCATAACTGCAATGTTGTCTCTTGTATGAATCTAACAGTCTTTTTCAGTTCACACAGCGGTCCATAGAGTTTATCTTCCACTGTTGTCGCTCTAGGTCAGAAGGTTTGCCTAGATATGTTATATTTTGAGCAGTCTTGGAGTATGTGCTCTGCTGTCTGCGACGCCAATCCACACGTGCACATGGCTGTTTCACCAATCTTGAATTTTGTATACATGTGGTTGCGTAATCTATTGTGTCCTGTTCTGAGGCGCAGAATAATGACTTGTTCTGGTCTATCCATAACGTGGTAGTCATCTTGAGCAGGTTTTGGTGGCTTTCTGACTGATTTGATCATTCTTTTCTTTTGGTGGTATGTAACGGGCACACCAGGCTGTTCTTTTTTGGCTCCTTCCTTAGCCAATTTATCAGCTCTGTTGTTTCCGGGTACTCCGTAGTGGGATGGTATCCACTGTAAGGTGACCTTATGTTCAGAAAGTAGTGTCCTTAGTACTGGCAATTTCCCAGACAGGAGCGCCTCGAGTACTGATTTTGCATCTGTCAATAGCACCACAGGTTGTGTACCAATGCTGGCACCCAGTAATTTCTCTGTTGCCAGCTTGATTGCCTCAATTTCAGCATCATAGTTATGACAGTACTTTCCTGTCGGTACTCTGGCTGTGTCCCTAGTATTATTTGGGTATTCTATGTACACTCCCGCTCCTCCATTTCGAACAGCATTTTGTGCTGACTCATCTGTGTAGACACGGATTCAGAGGTCCTGTGGGTATTCTTCATCAAGGAAGCTGAGAGTGGCTGTTCTACGCTGCACACTGTTCTGTTCTTCCTTTTCAATTATTCCTCTCACTTTTGTCTGGATTTGTAATGATAGTCTATGTTCATCTTTCCATGGAGTTCACTCCGGAATAGTTGTTAGAGGGATACCAACTGTGGGCAGATCGGTGGTTTCTCTGCAGAGTCGTTTGGCCTGGTGGATAAAACTACCTCTTTTCAACCGCCCAATCTGTTCTTCATAGGGTGGCCTGGCAAGCTGAGGAACTTTTCTGCTTGTATTAGCGCTTTCGTATCTCTGCGCTCTCTCAGTGTTTGTGTCCTTCCCATCTTCTCCATTTCCACTGTAGGGGTTGATCTCATCCCTCCTGTGGTGACTCTAAGTGCTTGATTTTGCACCTTGTCCAGCTCTTGTAGTGTGGTGTTTGATGCCGAACACCACGTAGTTGACCCGTATTCCAGGTGTGGTCGTATGCTCTGTTGATAAACTTTGCTAAGTATTTTCCCTCTGGCTCCCCATGTTGTTCCACTTAGCTTTCTCAGGATGGTTATTTTCCTTCTTGCTTTTTCTACTGCTTAGTTGATGTGCTTTCTCCACGTCAGCCTGCCATCAAATGTTACTCCAAGGTATGTTCTTTATCTTCTCTTAGAGGTGTTCCATTTATCTGGATGACTCCTGCCTTTTGTTTTGGAGAGATGGTAAATAGAGTGGTGCTGCACTTGTAGTTGTTTATACTGACTCACCATCTATTTGCCCATGCAACAAATGTATCTACAGCTCTTTGTAGAGATCTGGTGGTCACTGATACATGTTCATTTTTGCTTCATAGACCCAGGTCATCGGCTGCTTTAATTCCGTGCGGTAGATTAGCAACGAGATCATTGACGAAGATTAGAAAAAGCGCGGGGGTCAAGACTCCGCCCTGGGGAACACCGTGACGCAGTAGTACTTTCTTGCTCTTGAGTCCGTCTATGTGTACTCGGGCTCTTCTGTTGTGCATGTATGCTTTCACCCATTTGTACATTCTTCCATTGACTTTGCAGTTTCTCAGTTTCTTCACCAGACCTTCTTTCCAGACTTTGTCAAAGGCTTTCTTCAGATCTATCCATGCTGCAAGCACCAGTTTCTTCTCTTGGATTGCATCCTCAATTTCTTGAGAGAGGTAGATTGTCTGATCTTCCGTAGAGTAGCACTGCCTAAAGCCAGCCTGCTGTGGCACAAGGATGTTTTTACTTTCAATGTACCACTGCAGTCTGTGATTGATGATGCGCTCCAGTGTTTTGCAGAGACAGCTGGTGAGGCTAATTGGTCTGTAGCTGAAGGCAATGGAACTATCTTTCCCTGATTTTAGGAGGGGTATCATGATTGCTTCTCTCCAGGCTTGTGGAACACTGCCTAAGGTCCAACTGTTATTAAAGATTTGCAACAGCTTTGCTTTGGCCTCTGTTACTAGGTTCATGATCATTTCATTGGAGATACCATCAGCTCCTGGTGACTTTCTCATTTTCAGTTTTGATATGGGTAGCTCCAGTTCGCTGATTGTGATGGGTACCTCCAGAATCTCATGTACTATTTCCTTCTCAGCTCCTGGTGATGGGTAGCTTCAGTTCGCTGATTGTGATGGGTACCTCCAGAACCTCATGTACTATTTCCTTCTCAGCTCCTGGTGACTTTCTCATTTTCAGTTTTGATATGGGTAGCTCCAGTTCGCTGATTGTGATGGGTACCTCCAGAACCTCATGTACTATTTCCTTCTCTCCCGTATGTTGCTGTTTCTGTCTAATCTCTTGTTGTTTCTCTGGACTAATTTTGATATTGTTATCTTGTGCGAATGAGTCCGCAAAATGGTCAGCTGCTTGCTTTCTTGTTAAGATGTTTCCATCTTTATGTAGTGCATTTTTTGAGTTTCTCCCAGTGCCCTCATCGTTAAGTTGTTTTATTAGCTTCCACAATGTCCTTGTGTCTCTTTCAAAGTTCAGAGACTCCGTTATCTCCTGCCAGCGTTTCTGTCTAGCCTGCAGCTTGGCCCTGTGGAATTTGGCTTTTGCATGCTAGAATTTATTGTGGTGCTCTTGGCTGGATGTGGCCTCTGCTTGCTTTTTACACTCTTCCACATCATTATGCAACTGTTCCAGTTCACTACTCCAGTAGGGATTATATTGTTTACGGGCTCCTCTTGGTACTGTTTCTCGCGCTGCCTGCAATATGCATTTCCCAAACTCTTCAACTACTTTATTTATGTCTTTCTCAGTGTTCAGGTTGTTAACCAGTGAGCTGGTGCTATTCTTGTACATTGCCCAGTTTGCGTAATTGCGTGGCATCCTGATTTCTGTGGTGCGCCTCCTGACTGGTTGCCTCCGCGTCTTCAGCACATTTACCTTGCTAGAGCAGATTGTGGTCTCACTCGAGTTTAGATGTGTACACACGCACACACGTGTCTGCGCATGCATGTACGTGCATACACATCTAAAGCATACTGGTTATTTTTCGGCACCAGTCGCCCCTTCTCTTGTTAGTTTAAACAGTTCCGCCACGTTAAGGCCAGGAGTCGGACTTTTGCTGCAGAGGTTATGTATTCACGAGACATTGTTGTATTTAAGCAATGTTGGAAGCTCACCCCAACAATGCGCCCCGGCTGCATACAGCAATTTGGAACCTTCCATTGTTTTAAAACGTGTGTTCTCAATGCTGCTTTATTTAAGTCCGTAGCATAGAGATGTATATAACAATGATATAAATCGTGATTTTATTAGTAATGATTGATTGATTGATTAATTGATTGATTGATTGATTGATTGAGGAACCGAAAACACAGCATTCGGGACATTCCCATAAGCACTCCGTCCCCATCCTCAGCAGCCTGCGAAGAGTTCCAACACTAATAGTTCCAGTAGCAATCTGATTATATGTCCGTCTCGCTTTTCCTCTGAGCATCGAGCGTCGGCGAGATCCCTTCGTCACACCTCGCTGTTTCATTCTTACCAGACTATGGTGATCCATTTGCTCCTCCGAGGTGTACACGTGCTCCCACAAGGCCGCAACCACGTCTGTCTTGTCATGCATCAATACTCCACCAAGTTTTGCCGAGCCAGCCAATCTGTCCGCCTGTTCATTCCCCAGCACACCGGCATGCCCCGGAGAAAAGATCCAGGTGATGCCTGCTACACGTGACCTCCGAAGCAAAGCAAGCCACTTTGCACGAAGCCTGCCTGTCCTCACAATCCTCAGCATGCTTTCTGAGTCAGTTACAATCACAACAGGTGTATGTATCGTGTTCTCTATCCAGCGGAAAGCTGCACTGACAGCTTCCACCTCCATTCCTAAGCTAGATGTTCAGTGCACAGAAACTCGCCGTCGCCCCTTCTCTTGTTAGTTTAAACAGTTCCGCCACGTGAAGGCCAGGAGTCGGACTTTTGCTGAAGAGGTTATGTATTCACGAGACATTGGAGTATTTAAACAATGTTGGACGCCGATTGCATGATTGTGCATGATTGATTCAACGGACAAGACGGCGTTTACCTGCAAAGCTTTGTGGAAAGTAATGAGCACGGCAAGGCACATAGAGCGCCCTGGTCATCCACTGCACCTATATTCGTCTCCAGTCGTCTCGACTTGTCTTGCCACTGGACTCAGATGGACTCAGGCGAGAGAGTGAGGTCGACGAATTGCGCAAATCTTCCTCACTTTAATCCAAGTCATCGCGCAAGCGGCAGGCGTGGGTACGATGGCAGCCGTAGTCGCAGACCTGCACACAGGCGGCTCAGGCCATATGGTCGTCTTCTACTGACCGGAGCAGCAGTGGGATTCGGCAGCCCCCTGAGCGACTGAGCAGCCCTCTATAGGAACACACTGCCCACCTCCATAGCATGAGGAAGGGGCTAGAAAAGGTGCTCTAAACATTGTCTGCTCCATCACTACCTAACCAGCTAGCCGCGGTTGGTGGGTACCCTTAACTGCGGTCGACATACAAACAAAGATAAAACAAGCAAAGCTAAAAGAGTAAACCATATTCCCTTAACAATTGGAACTTGGAATGTACGCACCCTACTTGACAGAGACGGCACGTCCGGTCCAGAGAGACGAACAGCACTGATTGGGAGAAAGCTGGGCAGGTACAACATTGCAGCCTTGAGCGAGACACGACTTGCAGAAGAAGGCCAAATCTGTGAAATAGGTGCTGGCTACACATTTTTCTGGAGTGGAAGGAAAAGCGAGGAAAGACGCCAATCCGGTGTGGGATTTGCCATTAAGTCGGCCCTGGTCGGCAAATTAGCTGGATTTCCAAAGGCTATAAACGACAGGCTCATGACCATGAAGTTGCCCCTGCTGAATGGAAGGAAGCATGCAACCATTGTGAGTGTCTACGCACCAACTATGACCAACGAAGATGATGTCAAGAACAGGTTCTATGAGGACCTGCACAATGTATTAACATCTGTTCCCAAAGGAGACAAACTTATACTCCTTGGGGATTTCAATGCCAGAGTAGGCACGGACACCACCTCTTGGAGTGGCATTATTGGAAAGCATGGAGTCGGAAATTGTAACAGCAATGGACTCCGCCTCCTTCAGACATGTGCCGAACATGATCTCCTGATTACGAAGACAATTTTTTCCTTCTCCCCATGAGAAATAGGACATCGTGGATGCACCCTCGGTCGAAACACTGGCACCTCATTGACTATGTCATTGTCAGGAGGAGTGACAGACAAGACGTCCGAGTGACAAAATCCATGTGTGGTGCCTAGTGTTGGACAGACCATCGTTTCATTGTCTCAAAAATAAACATTCACATCAGGCCACCACGGCGTCCTCAAGGGGTGAAAATGCAAAAAAAGCTAAATGTCACCCGCCTAAACAGCAAGAAAATGCAGCAGTCGTTTGAAAATATCCTGGAAGACCGCCTCAAGCCAAATGCTGCAGCTAAATCCATCCATCATGTGCCATGCCGGTAAGCGTGGGCGGTCATGTTCTGCCATCTCACTCGATCACCAGAGTCGTGGATCAGCTCCGTGTTTCTGTCTCGACCATGCCACAAGGCCAAGCCATCCAGGTACTTGCTTCTAGGTCTTCCCCTTGGTCTGTTCCCCTCGATCTTACCAGTTGTCACCAAATTCTCCAATCCATTTCTTCTCATAACATGCCCAAAAAATTTTGACTGTCTACGTCTAATTTCTCTAATCAATTTACGATATTCATTTGTTTCTTGAAGGACTTGTTCATTGGTCTTTCTGGCTGTCCATGGTATTCTTTGCATTTTCCTCAGAAACCACATCTCTACAGCCATCAGATGTTTTTCAGCCTGACTGCTCATTGTCCACGCTTCACATCCATATAAAAGTACAGGTTCAATGTAGCATCTCAACACTCTTTTTCTCGTTTCAATTGACATCTTTTTATTGGTCAATATGTTTTTCATCTTGCTAAAGGCTACTTTTGCCATGGCGATTCTTGTTCTAATCTCTTCAAGGCATCTCCCATCAGATGTTATTACTGTTCCGAGATAATTGTACCTGCTCACTTGTTGAAGAATATTCTCATTTACTTGTATATTACATTGTGGTATTTCGTCCTTCCTAGTGACGACCATAATCTATCTTTTTACAATTTAATTCTAAAATAGTAAAAAATAAATGTAGTTTATTGCAAAAGGGATAGAGCCGCCCACGCTCTGAGCTCCCGTTACGTTGCCAGCGGTAACGGTATCAGGTTGGCGTGCAGCTGCTATCACATGGACGAACCAGGGCTAGTGTCTCCACACTAGTGGCCACCCCAGCTCTGAGGTATGTGGTTTGTTATCCGTATAGTGTTCCGGCACATACCGACCAAACTCCTTCCCGGACAGGCGCCCTCGAACCATGTATGTGTTAAGGGAGGAACCCCGCGCGACCCTAAGCTTTCCAAGTCAGACAGGCCATTGACTGACTCTGCGAGGACCTTGACCACTTTCGGACAGACATTGACCGGCGAGGTCACGGACAGACGACGGACAGACCGGCGAGGTCTCGGACGGACGGACATGTGACCGATGTCACGTGGTCTCCACATACCATGGGCATCCTGCCAAGTAACCAGCCAGGTTTCCCTGGAAGGCTGACAATCACTACTATACACTCTTTCTTTATATACCAGCATAACTACCTATGTAGAATTGCTTTGGTAAAACTGTCTGGAATAATAACGATTCATTTATGCACGCTTTAATAATCTGATGCTAGTTTCAAATAATTAAGCTATGTAAAACAGATAACATTTAAAGCCAAATATTAATTTCCGTAATGGACAATTTTGATACACCACTGATCATTACAATTCAGGAATTATTAAAATTAATTTTTCTCATACGATTACATCCCTTTAAAATGTTAAATACCTTGAAATATAAATTCACTGTCAAAAATAAATCAACACAGCTTACTATTTTAAAAGATATTTTTGAAGCAAACATGTTATACTATAAGTTAACTTAGAACAATGTCTTTATTTAATAAATCAATTGTTTGTTAATGTTGTCAACGTATTTATTGTTGTCATGCGCACTTGTGTGTAATCCTATGACTTCCTATACCGAGACGAAAGGTTAACCTTGTTTTTCCATATTTTATATCGGGTGAGGTATTATTATTAAATAATCTTGAAGACCTTTTTCGCTTCCCAATAAAGCTTGTATTCCTCCCCCTTTTTCTCATAGTCTAGCGGATTCAACCCCAAGAATCTATACAATACAATCTAGCACCAAATGCCGAATGCGACTTATTGAGTTTAAAAGGGTATTTACTTACTTATCGGGACTATCGCTTATAAGTTATTGTACGCTCTCCAATATAAATAAATAAATAAATAAATAAATAAATAAATAACAACAACAACGAGACAGCCCTTTTGAAAAGTATTTCATTTTATAACTTATAAAACTTATGAAATATAATTGTACAACATGTCAACGCTCAGATTACCAAAAGTGACTCATTGATATTCTGGAATTGAATACGAATAAATATATGTCGCTTACACGTTTATTGCAGTAGCGTTGCTATTAGTACTCTTTCTTTGCATCCCTGTGTTCATGTTACGAAAATCCGGCGACAGTGTTGTTGTTGTTGTTGTTTTTTTTAAAAATTATTATCATATTTTATTATTAATATGATTAAAATAGTCGTGGGTTTCTAGATAGATTCAGCCTAAATAGATACGAAAAATTGCTCAGTGAGTTAAAAGTGGCAGACGTGATATTATCCACATCATCTCCCAATAACAGATGTATCTGCAAAATTATGGGCTAGCATCATATACACCGACCATACGTATATATGTGGAGAGTGGCCTTTGATATACTGTACTCGTAGAATTTCAACAATTGGTGCAACTCTAAATGGAGGTTGGTTAAACTTAGAGTGGCGTTTGAGCCAATGCATATAGCGCAAGGTATAAGAAGAAATAAAGCAGCGTGCCTGCATCACGACAGATTACCAGATACACAACTAGACTCCTGAATTGATGTATGTGTGGTTATGTTTGTTTGTTTGTTGTTGTTGTTGTTGTTGTTGTTTTTTTTTTTTTGGGGGGGGGGGCACAAACAGATAGACATAAGTACACGCACACACACACACGCGCGTGCGCGCACTCATCAATTCAGGCATCTGAGTGAGTACTGGTAATCTGTCGTGATGTAGGTACGGCACACTGTTTTAGTTCTTGCCAAACGTCCCGGTTTTCCGGGATATTACCAATGTTTTATTAAATAATTTATTAAATTATCTAATTCACCCTCCCGAAACAAGCTTTTGGGATGCGCAGTTTTCGAGGATTATCACTGTCAAATGACAGATTTAATTAAATGGAAATGTTTCTCGATTTTAAATTGGTAGAATTTGCGCAGAATTTGCCAAGCAAAAGCTACTTTTAAGGAAATTAGAAATATTTGACGCTGTAAGTTACTATAATTGAATGTCAGAAAGAGATTGCTGACATACTATACAGAACCTGATTGGCTGTATGACAGTGAATTACAGAACGAGAATCAACAGATTAGGAGGAGATTGGGCGCAATAAAGTGTGGTTATTAGTTTGCGAATACATTCGATTGCCAGAGCAACTAGCAAAAAGGATCCAACAGAACCTAATAAAAGTAGAATATTGGTTTGTAAAGTTTAAAGATAAATATATATTTTAAAGTTTATCTTTCTTTGTTTATCACCGCCACATCGAACAACAATTGCCATTTGTCTTTCCTGATGGCCGCCTTGGGAGGAGGTGGAAGAGGAGGAGGAGGAGGGAGAGCAGCAGCAATAAATGTAGTAATAACAGCAGCTGTAGCAGTAGCAGCGGCAGTAGTAGTTGTAGTGGTAGTAGTAGTAGTAGTAGTAGTAGTAGTAGCAGCAGCAGCAGCAGCAGCAGCAGCAGCAAGGAGCGAATGGCCATGCTGTCATATAAATGTAGCGTTTCCCACGACTAAATCTGTTTATTATACATTCAGAAATGTCATATACTCTTCACCCCTTCTCCCCCCCCCCCCCCCCCCCACACACACACACATTAATCCTGCGGTCTTTAACGACGGATACCGTCGGCAATTCAATGCTCATTATAATCTCCCTACAATCATGAGGATTAATTCAGATAATTAAAACTGAACAAAAATATTGCCACGATTTAAATAATTTTGATGGTTGACAGTCGTGATTATAATTAAAAGTGTTTTCAAATGACAGATGTGACAAGGAGTATGTGTCACGGCTGATGACAGGGGATTGTATTGTAATATGTAAATGTACGGACTGAGCATCAGCATAACAAACAGAGTAACTGTCGACTGAACTTCTTGAAGCGTATCACAAGAGAAACTGAAAAGGGAGAAACAGTAGAAGTACGTGAGAGCCAACATAAAAACGTTGTCTGCACAGCCAAGAAAAGCCCATTTTGTGAGTACTACCGCGCATCAAGCCTGAATTTCCCACACCAGTTGCATAGGAAATCATCGCTTAAATTTAATACTTTTGGAAACATTAAAATAAAAAGCATAGCCAGCAAAACCCCAAGGTGAGTAGCTTCTGAACTTAGCTTCAGTGTTTTCGTGTTTGTTTGCTTGCTTAAGTTTTAAACTAGAGTAAAATGTTTGCATATCCTTTTTTGAGTTTACAGGGACATCGCTGTCAAAGCAGCATCTTTCAGCTGATTGTTGATTTCTTGGCAAGATTACTCTCAGTAGTTTGCCATTGCTTTCTGAGCGGCCGGCTCACATACCCCGCAAGTTACTGGCGCGATTCGAACCACTGCTGATTCTCACCGTCGTTACTTACCTACGAGAGTATACAAGATTACGGAGAAAAATCACGGCACTCTTCCGAATTGCGGTCCCAAATAGATCCGCAGTGAATAGGTCAGGGGTTAAGGGTTAGGGTTAGTTGTTAACTAAACACTGACCCTAACCCTTACCCCTGACCTATTCACTGCGGATCTATTTGGGACCGCAATTCGGAAGAGCAAATCACTAACCTCTAGGCCAGGAAGCCGACATGTACTAGAATACACTACATTTATTAGCATATGTAGAGAACATTGAAAAATAATATGGTTTTTATTTATGAAACCATTACATTTGGATACAGCTTGACAAGACGAATACAAAGGTATCTCAACGAAGACTGTACGTTAATTCTAAGCGGAGTTATTAACATTTTTGTGTCATTATCTACTACCAGGAAGTGTAACCGGATCTTAAGAAATGGGGGAATTTTTATCGCGGCTCAATAAATTGCAAGCTGAGAAATTCTGCCTTCTATTACTCTCGCTTGTTCATTTTTAAACGGACAACATAGTACCATGTATATCATTGTGTCCGGGATGGCGAGGCCTAACTTGGAGTATAATCTATTTTTCAATAGGATGTGCCGTGACCTAATTAACAATTAAAAATGGCAGCCAATTTATTATTCATTAAAAGTCTGTTGCATTGCTAACGAACCTGGTAACATGTATTTTTTATTATGCGTTTTGGTAACAGGAAAGTAAAAGTCACATTCCTCTTTCGATAGAGTGTCGAGAAGATTGAGAGGATCGACTTCATTGACCCAGTTTTACCCCATATGGCTCAGTCTCTTTCCGCAGGGCAGCTTGCCGAAAGCATCATACAAAGCACGAGAGCCTCAGAGTCTCTAAGAAAATGCACCCGACTTCAAAGAATTTTCAATAGGATGTGATGTGAGCTAATTGACAGTTAAAAATAGCTGCCCATTTATATTAATTAAATGTCATGTGAAATGTTTGTTATCAGTGAAAGAACAATTAATGAAAATGTACTCATATTGTCATAATGTACCCACTGCATTGTGACAGCTTTTTTGTTGTTGTTGATTAAATATGCATTAATGTAAGTAAATAAGTTTGTAACTGCTGCATAGATTAAGCAGAAGTTAATTAATTATTAAAATATTAAATAATAAAAAATAAAGATACTAATTAATTAAAAATTTGCTAATAATTGATTTCTACTTCTGCTCTATAATTTCACTGTTCTGTATCTAAAAGTGCGCAATTAATAATTAAATACTAACATTTTAAAAAAGCAATAACTTATGTCTTATTTCACAGTATTTTATTTAAATTTTAATAATTAAGTACTGGTGCGCTGCTAAGAAATAAAAGTACTCCCTACAGGTTTACAACAGACGGGTCTGAAAACTGGCTTTCAAAATTATTTTCAGTCATGTCAAAGGGTGACAAATTATACAAGTACACAGATAAGTTACTGCTACAAATGAAACTTGTATTCTGTTTAATTTTAGTAGTTAAATTGCCAGTTCTAATTATAAAATAAAAAGGAGTCCACTCTGTTATACTACGCAATGCTAACGGCATGGGTCTGTCATTTTGAATTTTGCGATACCGATATCTCATTGTTATGCTAAAATTGGTTATTGTTTTCTGAAAAAAGTCATAAATGGTAATTGTTGGAACTCTTCACATATATGAAAAACTGAATGAAAATGCAAAAATGCAATAAAAAGTCTAATTTTATTTATTATACGTGAGTTATATGAAAAATTAGCTTACCGGGCATCAAATATCAAAATTTAACTCCACAGAGAAATGACATCTAGCGATAAAGGTTTCCAGTCTAGCAGACAGGCCACTTATGCAATTTTTAGAGTTGTTTCCCATGAAGTTTAACCGGTTATTTCCGAATACATCCAATCAGAAACAAGCATGAGTACCCCCAGGCATAAACTGGATGTCGCAAGAAACTTTATGCTAATGAGGTCGTACCGTACCCCACCCATTTCACGATATGCCGACAATTGACATTGCTACATTTATCACTTATCATTTAGAGAGAGATGTTTGCTACGAATGTGTATTTTGTTTTCGATGAGAAACATGTTTAAAGATTGACAAAATCTGCCCATCGATTGGGAGGGTTCTCTCAAAGTAATACTTTTGGTTTGCTGACATGGTAGTTCCCTTTTCTGCCATACTTTTGGTTAGCTGACATGGCAGGTCCCTTCTTTGCCACACTTTTGGTTAGCTGACATGGTAGTTTCCCTTTTTGCCATACAACAAAACTTTTGGTTAGCCATTATTAAGCAGGCGGTCTCCATGGCAAAGAACTTGCGGACGTGATTCGTAATTCCGCTTACCTGCATTCAAAACACAGCTGTGACCGATTTAGCAGCAGACCATGTCACGCTAGGTTTCAACTTATTGGTATCGGAGCCGGTCATTGAGAAATCAATGGCAAACTACTGAATGTAAACTTGCCAAGACATCAATAGCACTGCGGTGAGAGCAGTACTAGTAGTGCTGATGATAGTTTTGGAGCGAGTCGTGATTGGTTTGTTTGCTTTAAGAAGCGTTCACACCTGCACAACATTCAGACCGCTTCAGGTGAAGCGGTGAGTGCAGATACTGCAGCTGCAGAGCGTTTCCCTACAAAGTTAAAGGCCATTATTGAGGAGGGTGGTTACTGTGCAGCAGACATTAGGCAAATTTTTTGTTCAAGCAGAGAAGAGCCAGGAAAAGAGGCAGGAAGAGCTTACAGTTTCCTTCTCAGATGAAGAGGCAGAATTTAATGCCTCTATGTTCCAATAACTCTATCATTCACCCTCCAACCCATCTAAATTTAGCCAATAAATATCAACAACCATCAAAATAAACATTACATAATACACTGTATTTCATTTAATTTTTCTAAGGGAAATAGTGGTTCGCTATATGTCGTTTCACTTAAAGTCGCGTTTTCCAAGAACGCAACCCCAATGTTAACTGGGGCCTTCCAGTGTATATATATATATATATATATATATATATATATATATATATATATATATATATATATATATATATATATATATATATATATATAAAATATTTATGCATACACACACATGTACACTTTTTACCTATGTGTTTGTGTTAATACAGTTGTTTTTCCCCCACAGGTGTAAAATAAAATCAGTCCTGATTCCAGAACTGCCCACAGAATCCAGAATTCCTATTCCAACACAAACTGAATGTTGGTCCAGAACACAAGAAACTCAATGGGGCATCGTCAATGACCGAAGCCCCAAAACTCTAATCCACCATCTGAAATTAGTTGGCCAATTCTCCAGGGTGACAAGTAGTAACAGCAGCTTAGCATGGCAAAGAATATCCAAGAAACACAAGAACAGTTACTGGAGGAACATATTCAGAAGCCAAAGGAAAGATATATTTTAGAAAGTCCACAAAATGCTTCAGGTATTTCATTGAAGAGCATATGTTTACTGACTGATTCATTCATTATCATTATCATCTTCCACTTTTGCCGTCAAGCATCGCGGGGAGGATAGTTGACATTGGGTGGCACTGGCTAGTGTCATTCCTTGTGGCTTGTGCAATATCTTCAATGTCAATTTTCTTTTCGGACGTCCTCTTGCTGTCATATCAGATCTTCTTTTTCATATCAGATCTTCTTTTTCATATCAGATCTTCTTTGATGCAGCGTCAGTGCTGGTAGTTGATGGTGTTGTATTCTATCAAGATGGCCAAACCATTTGATATTCTGCTTTTCATTATATGTGGGACAAGGTGTTTGTCCCATTGAGTGTCTGATAACATCATTTCTTACTCGGTCTCATATGGTTCAGTTGACAGCTCTGCTCAGTTTGTTGGCTCATACCTGACATTTGTAGGTCAGCATGGTCGAGTGGATAGGAACACGTGTTCTTAAAACATCCGGTGTGCTGATGCTGAGGTAAGGGGTTCAACCCCTACACCGAACAGTTGGACTAAAATGATGACCTATCATCTTTGACTTGGCGACGTAAATTACAAGTACCTCTGAAGTCGGAGTGGGTTTGTCTGATGGCGAGGGACACTGTTGATAGGGAAAGCTAATCCACATGCAACATTCAGTCCAGTACTACTAGAAATAGTATTATGGACTACCTTGAGTTCAAAGCAAGCGAGTGCAAAAAAAAAAAAAACCTGACATTTTGTTGAAAGGAGCACTTTAATTGTACACAGGTCTCTTTTTAAGTCTTCTGAAGCCTCCACAAGGTTTCTATGACAAACTGGTTAAAGGAGCACATTAATTGCACACAGGTATCTTTTTAAGTCTTCTTCACAAGGTTTCTATGACAAACCGGTTTAGCCACCTGCCTTGCACTTCAAAGGTTGTGGGTTTGATTCCAGGCTTCCTCATTAAGTTCACGAGTGCATTTTTCTTGGAGACTTCTGGGGTTCGTTGCTGTCGCCACACTTTGTGCTTTGTGAAACGCTTTCAGCAGTCCCCTTTGCAGAATGAGCCCGAGCCATATAGGATCAATAAAGTCAACCCTCTCACCTTTGAATCTTAAGAGTTCAATTACCTCTGAAGTCAGTGTGGGTTCATCTGATTTCGAGTGACACTGGTAACAGGCAAAGCTAATCCACACACACAAACCAGTCCATTGCACTAGAAGTAATAGCACATGTATTGATTACACTTGAGTTCTAAGCAAGCAAAACGCAAACAAAAAAGTGTTCAGTGTCCTCCCATAGATCACACAAGGAGATCCTCATCACAGTGCACAAACTCTGTAGACCAGCGCTGGTCCAAATATAAATTAACCAGAATCGCTGATTATTATTTGAGCTAGTGGGAAGGTTTTCTGTTTATATTTAGCCTAGGTAGCTGCCTAATTGGCCTGCTGTTGTTGAGTTACAAATGCACAGGAATTTTACATTTGAGCAAAGTGCATACCCGGTTAATGGTGAAGGGGTTACGGATGCAGTTCGTAATACTGCATACCGCATTTGAAACACAGCTGCGTTAGTTATTTTATGAAATGGTATGGGTGCCAGTCGTTCAAAAAGCAATAGCAAACTACTGAACATAAACTTGCCCAGGAATCATGAACAGCCAAAAAAATGCTGGGGTTGACTGCTACGTCTGTAAAGGTGTAACACACTTTTTAAAGTACATACCAGTCTTTCGCGTTTTCGCCCATATCTCAGAAGGCTAGACATTCAATATACTGCCCCAGGATTAGGGAGAGTGTATAATTCTTTTCCTTTTTAAACAAATATAAATATTCATACCATCCATTTTGTTATTCTTACCAGGTCTGCTCAAAATATAGGGTGATACCACTGCTGAACTATAGTAAGGTATAAATGTGTTGTGATAAACTCTCTAAAAAGCTGCTCATATTCATACACAATAATTGTTTTACAGGTCTTAGTCAGATATGAAAGAACTATCGCATGACAGTAGATGGTACTACTTGCTTTCTGTTAAAGCTGAATGTTGGGCAGTGCCCACCAAACCTAACACCCCAAATTGTGACAATGGCTTTGGGTGGAGGAGCGCAATTGGGAGGATGTACGCCTTACATCTTCGCAGATGCTCAAAACTGAGGAAAGGCCTGGCCTTGGACACATACTCACACTGCTACAATTATTATTGGAACTCTTCACTGGCTTTTACAGAGGACTGAGCACATATGGGAATGTCCTGAGTGCTGTGATGTTGGTTCTTGTCTCAGCTCAGCTCATATTGGGAAGTGATGGCGGCGGTGTGATTTTGTGATGTTGGTTCTTGTCTCAGCTCAGCTCATATTGGGAAGTGATGGTGGCGGTGTGATTTTGTGATGTTGGTTCTTGACTCAGCTCAGCTCAGCTCATATTGGGAAGTGATGGCGGCGGTGTGATTTTGTGATGTTGGTTCTTGACTCAGCTCAGCTCATATTGGGAAGTGATGGCAGCGGTGTGATTTTGTGATGTTGGTTTCTGACTCAGCTCAGCTCATATTGGGAAGTGATGGTGGCGGTGTGATTTTGTGATGTTGGTTCTTGACTCAGCTCAGCTCAGCTCATATTGGGAAGTGATGGGGGCGGTGTGATTTTGTGATGTTGGTTCTTGACTCAGCTCAGCTCATATTGGGAAGTGATGGTGGTGGTGTGATTTTGTGATGTTGGTTCTTGACTCAGCTCAGCTCATATTGGGAAGTGATGGGGGCGGTGTGATTTTGTGATGTTGGTTCTTGTCTCAGCTCAGCTCATATTGGGAAGTGATGGCGGTGGTGTGATTTTGTGATGTTGGTTCTTGACTCAGCTCAGCTCATATTGGGAAGTGATGGGGGCGGTGTGATTTTGTGATGTTGGTTCTTGACTCAGCTCAGCTCATATTGGGAAGTGATGGGGGCGGTGTGATTTTGTGATGTTGGTTCTTGACTCAGCTCAGCTCATATTGGGAAGTGATGGGGGCGGTGTGATTTTGTGATGTTGGTTCTTGACTCAGCTCAGCTTATATTGGGAAGTGATGGGGGCGGTGTGATTTTGTGATGTTGGTTCTTGACTCAGCTCATATTGGGAAGTGATGGGGGCGGTGTGATTTTGTGATGTTGGTTCTTGACTCAGCTCATATTGGGAAGTGATGGGGGCGGTGTGATTTTGTGATGTTGGTTCTTGACTCAGCTCAGCTCATATTGGGAAGTGATGGGGGCGGTGTGATTTTGTGATGTTGGTTCTTGTCTCAGCTCAGCTCATATTGGGAAGTGATGGCGGCGGTGTGATTTTGTGATGTTGGTTCTTGTCTCAGCTCAGCTCATATTGGGAAGTGATGGCGGCGGTGTGATTTTGTGATGTTGGTTCTTGACTCAGCTCAGCTCATATTGGGAAGTGATGGCAGCGGTGTGATTTTGTGATGTTGGTTTCTGACTCAGCTCAGCTCATATTGGGAAGTGATGGTGGTGGTGTGATTTTGTGATGTTGGTTCTTGACTCAGCTCAGCTCAGCTCATATTGGGAAGTGATGGGGGCGGTGTGATTTTGTGATGTTGGTTCTTGTCTCAGCTCAGCTCATATTGAGAAGTGATGGCAGTGGTGTGATTTTGTGATGTTGGTTCTTGACTCAGCTCATATTGGGAAGTGATGGCGGCGGTGTGATTTTGTGATGTTGGTTCTTGACTCAGCTCAGCTCATATTGGGAAGTGATGGTGGCAGTGTGATTTTGTGATGTTGGTTCTTGACTCAGCTCAGCTCATATTGGGAAGTGATGGGGGCGGTGTGATTTTGTGATGTTGGTTCTTGACTCAGCTCAGCTCATATTGGGAAGTGATGGTGGTGGTGTGATTTTGTGATGTTGGTTCTTGACTCAGCTCAGCTCATATTGGGAAGTGATGGCAGCGGTGTGATTTTGTGATGTTGGTTCTTGACTCAGCTCAGCTCATATTGGGAAGTGATGGGGGCGGTGTGATTTTGTGATGTTGGTTCTTGACTCAGCTCAGCTCATATTGGGAAGTGATGGGGGCGGTGTGATTTTGTGATGTTGGTTCTTGACTCAGCTCAGCTTATATTGGGAAGTGATGGGGGCGGTGTGATTTTGTGATGTTGGTTCTTGACTCAGCTCAGCTCATATTGGGAAGTGATGGGGGCGGTGTGATTTTGTGATGTTGGTTCTTGACTCAGCTCAGCTCATATTGGGAAGTGATGGGGGCGGTGTGATTTTGTGATGTTGGTTCTTGTCTCAGCTCAGCTCATATTGGGAAGTGATGGCGGCGGTGTGATTTTGTGATGTTGGTTCTTGACTCAGCTCAGCTCATATTGGGAAGTGATGGCAGCGGTGTGATTTTGTGATGTTGGTTTCTGACTCAGCTCAGCTCATATTGGGAAGTGATGGTGGTGGTGTGATTTTGTGATGTTGGTTCTTGACTCAGCTCAGCTCAGCTCATATTGGGAAGTGATGGGGGCGGTGTGATTTTGTGATGTTGGTTCTTGTCTCAGCTCAGCTCATATTGAGAAGTGATGGCAGCGGTGTGATTTTGTGATGTTGGTTCTTGACTCAGCTCATATTGGGAAGTGATGGCGGCGGTGTGATTTTGTGATGTTGGTTCTTGACTCAGCTCAGCTCATATTGGGAAGTGATGGTGGCAGTGTGATTTTGTGATGTTGGTTCTTGACTCAGCTCAGCTCATATTGGGAAGTGATGGGGGCGGTGTGATTTTGTGATGTTGGTTCTTGACTCAGCTCAGCTCATATTGGGAAGTGATGGGGGCGGTGTGATTTTGTGATGTGGGTTCTTGACTCAGCTCATATTGGGAAGTGATGGCGGCAGTGTGATTTTGTGATGTTGGTTCTTGACTTAGCTCAGCTCATATTGGGAAGTGATGGCGGCGGTGTGATTTTGACCATGTCATGCTTCAAATGCCAGATCTATAAAATATGGGACTAACATAATATTGGGACCCGTGGTAGCATAGTGGCTAGACACTTGACTATCAGTCCGGTGGCCATGGCTTTGATCGGCATCGGGGAGGATTCAGATTTTTAGAAATAGACCTGGCACCCATGTCTACCCTACTTAAAGTAGGTACTAAGAATTTAAAGAAAATAGTCGCTTAAAAGTCGACGGGGTCAACTTCATTGCACTGGGTTTTTATCCCATATGGCTCAGTCTCTTTCCACAGCAGGAAAAGCGTCGCACAAAGCATGAACTCCATAGCTCCAGCGATGACCCTCAAGAGTCTACAATAAAAAGGGACTTGTGAATGAAAGGACACGACCTGGAAGCGAACCCACAACCTTCGGAGCCCTAGTCAGACGGCTTGACCACTTCACCACAGAGACTCCCATGTACCAAGAATTGTCTTAGGAAGTAAATGAAGCCGGTATAATACTGACCACATCACCCGAGTGCTGATTGGTCTATGCAAATATGGGTTTAGCCCAATACACCTTAAGACATGTAACAAGGTCATTTACTTAGTATAACAGTATATTCCAGACAGTGTAAAAGGCATCTTTACGTTACTTACTTACTAATGTATTTTTGTAGTAAATATTCCACGTAATCAGTGTTTGTATTTCTGTCTCTCAGAACTCAGAGTGCAACAGTTTGTCATGAGAAGACACAGCTGCCCACTAGAACCGTCACTACATTCTCAGGCAGGCACTCGGTGCAAGAACATGGGCTGGTAAGCTTTCAAGATGTTCAGTTTTATTACTATTATAATATTGATTTATTTGGTTGTTTCGGGATTCGAGGTGTAAAGATTTAGCACACCCTACTACTGGCAATGCTGATCATATTCTGGTATGAACCTAGGGCCTTGTCCACGTCAGATTGGAAGCTCTAGACTCGAGTTTCGCTCTCATTTGAGCTTGTCAGTAGTGCATATCCCTGACTTGATCCGGGATTGAACTCCAGATCCCCGGGAAGGTTAACCCGGTCAACAAATGCCCACAGAAGTCGGATGTGTCGGCCTAACGGCGCAAGAACGCAGCTCTGCTGTAAACAGGCACAACGCAATCACATCCGGAAAAAAAAACTCCGGATGAACGAAGAAGAAGAAGAAGAAGAAGAACTCTGGATCACTGGTGTGTGAGCGGGTGTGTAACCACTTGACCATGCGGCTCACGTTAGACGCGACCAAATTATCATACTAGAATGTCACAACCTCACCCATTGTAGGCTATAGCTCAAAATTTGCCCAATCGGCACAACTAACATCTGTCAATCGATGTGGCCCCGAATGATCAGGTCTTCTCGATTTGGCGAGGCACGCCTAAAGTCCAGCGAGCAATAAACAAATTGATTTATTTGGTTGTTTCAGGATTTGAGGTTTAAAGATAGAGCACAACTCACTACTATTATAATAATGTATAATTTGTCTGGAAGCAGTTTCCCGCCATGGGTCTGTGATGTGGTAACGTCGTCATATTTCGTGTGCCTGGATGCCTGGAGGAATAGATGGCCAGTCTTTTCCTCACTTGCCCAGACAATGAGCTCAGACATCAAACTATGATTATTATTATTTCCCCACCTACTCTTTGTCTTCTTTCTCCTTCATACACCATCAGTCGTCAACCTCAGTGTATGTAGAGTTGAGTTGAGTCAACTGACATCATTGCGCTCGGGGCATTCCCATAAGCGCTCAGTCCTCATCCTCAACAGCCAGCAAAGAGTTACATTACTAATGGTGCCCGTTGCAGGCTGATTATATGGCCATATTGCTTTACCTTTGAGTGATGACTTTCAACCAGATCCCCTGGCCACCCCCTGCTGCTGCACTCTCTCCAGACCATGATAGTCTATCTATTCTTCTGCATTATTCACATGACCCTGTGACCACTGAATCGATGTATGTCATTCTACACGAAGCATACCTGTCTTCACTTTTGACAATATAAAATGACACAAAGTAGTCAGCATGTTTTGTGAATCAGTTACAGTCACAACATTCTATACAGTTTGTTCTCCAACCAGTGGAAAATTGCAGTAACTGACTTCACCTTCATTCTCAGACTTGAGGTTGTGGTATCATACGCCAAGTTCTCCTTTACTAAACATTGGCCATTTGCTTTTGCTGTGAATCCCCCAAGCACTTTTTTGTCTCTTAACACAGAGCCATCAGTATAGATAATCACATGGCCTGGATGAGAGTAGTCAGGAATTAATTGCTGAATTTCTACTTCCGTAACACCTGCGCCACTCCCTACACCCACGGACCAATATGAATATAACCCCACACGTCTGAATTTCTATTCGGCACTCTCACCCACTCCTTGCCTCAACAAGTCTTCTCAAGTGTGCATGTATGTAAAGAAAGCGGAGGTCAACCTGGAGACATAAGAATTGCCATAGAATGTATCCTCAAATGGAGTGGGCGTAGGCCAAAATAGTTTTCTCTGTTCTGCATACAGTTGTTCACTTTTGCAGCAAATTCTTGCCGTCTTATTACCAATTGAACAATTACATTCAGTATCTCCTATCTAGAGTTGATTGAACAAGTGGTATTTCAGCCTGTTGTGTTCTTTGCAGAATATGAATATTGCAACTTGTTCACATTGGCAGAGTCAATATCATCTTTCTTGTTGCTGAATGCTCTGATTTTCATTTGGTTTGATGTATTGATAACCTTTTTTGGTCACAGGCTTCTGTTATTTTACCTCGTTCTATCCTAGTTTGTGTCCATTACTCCTACCCCATTCAGCCTCTGAAGAGAAGTTATAATTAGTGAGCATCCCAGTCTCATTCTTCTTCTTCTTTCATTCGCTTGAAATATGTCTATAACTGCAATGTTGTCTCTTGTATGAATTTAACTGTCGTTTTTAGTTTTTAGTTTTTTTAGAGTTTATCTTCCTCTGTCGTCTCTCTAGGCCAGAAGGTTTGCCTAGATATGTTATATTTTGGCCAGTCTTGGAGTATGTGCTCTGCTGTCTGCACCACATGTACACATGGCTGAGTCACCAATCTTGAATTTATTTGTATACATGAGGTTGCGTAATCTATTGTGTCTTCTTTTATTGTTCTTCTATTGTTCTTCTTTTGCTCCTTCCTTAGCCAATCAATCAGCTCTGTGTTTCCGGGTACTCCACAGTGGGATGGTATCCACTGTATGGTGACCTTATGCTGACTGCTAAGTTCAGAAAGTAGTGTCCTTAGTACTGGCAATTTCCCAGAGAGGAGCGCCTCGAGTACTGATTTTGCATCTGTTAGTAGCACCACAGGTTGTGTACCACGGCTGGTATTTAGTAATTTCTCTGTTGCTCTCATGATTGTCTCAATTTCAGCATGATAGTTATGGCAGTACTTTCCTGTCGGTATTCTGGCCGTGTCCCTAGTATTATTTGGGTATTCTGTGTACACTCCCGCTCCTCCATTTCGAATAGCATTTTATGCTGACCCATCTGTGTAGACTCAGATCCAGAGGTCCTGTGAGTATTCTTCATCAAGAAAGCTGAGAGTGGCTGTTCTGCGCTGTACACTGTTCTGTTCTTCCTTGTTAAATATTCCTCTCACTTTTGTCTGAATTTGTAGTGATAGTCTATGTTCATCTTTCCATGGAGTTTGCTCTGGAATAGTTGTCAGGGGGATACCAACTGTGGGCAGATTGGTGTTTTCTCTGCAGAGTCATTTGGCCTGGTGGATAAAACTACTTCTTTTCAACCGCCCCATAGCTAGGTTTTCAAATCTGTCTTCATAGGATGGCCTGGAAAGCTGAGGAACTTTTCTGCTTGTATTAGCGTTTTCGTATCTCTGCGCTCTCTTAGTGCTTGTGTCCTCCCCATCTTCTCCATTTCCACTATAGGGGTTGATCTCATCCCTCCTGTGGTGACTCTAAATGCTTGATTGTGCACCTTGTCCAGCTCTTGTGGTGTGGTGTTTGATGCTGAACACCACGCAGTTGACCCGTATTCCAGGTGTGGTCGTTTGCTTTGTTGATAAACTTTGCTAAGTATTTTCACACTGGTTCCTCATGTGGTTTCACTTAGTTTTCTCAGGATGGCTATTTTCCTTCTGGCTTTTGTTCTGCTTTGTTGACTTTGTCAAAGGCTTTCTTCAGATCTTTCCATGTCGTAAACACCAGCTTCTTCTCTTGGAATGCATCATCAATTTCTTGAGAAAGGTAGGTTGTCTGATCCTCCATAGAGTAGCACTGCCTAAAGCCAGCTTGTTGTGGCACAAGGATGTTTTCACTTTCAATGTACCACTGCAGTCTGTGATTGATGATGCGCTCCATTGTTTTGCAGAGACAGCTGGTGAGGCTAATTGGTTTATAGCTGGAGGCATTGGAACTGTCTTTCCCTGAATCTCTTGAATCAGTCATAACATTTGATCGAAGACGCACTGGAGAGATTAGATCAAGTATCGCTATATCAAAAGTGTATTTTTGTAAAATTTTATAAAGTCCCTTGGCAGGAACCTGCATTGGGTGTATACACTGTTAAGGCCATCACATGGTGTTGCCCTGAGTGCATGCAGAAACAGATGATCAGTCTTTCCATTGTGTCGTGAACGGCGATAGCTAGCATCGACCCCTCATCAGACTGCGCTCATGTTATTGTTGACGTAATGTTCTAACCATTACACCATGTCCGTTACTGAAAACATACTCACCATTAAAAGTTCAATTGTACTGAGTAAAAGATAGTTGAAGTGCTGTATAGAACCCATACTGTTGTAGGCATGTCGAACATGGACAAAGCACTGACAAAATGAACATCTGTTGGTTGTGAAAATGGGGTTTCTAATTAGATTGAAAAGGATACCATGGACTGACAGAAAACAAATGAAACAGTCCATAAAGAAACAAATAGAAATGGTAAAGTAATAAGAGAAATTAGATGCTGACAGTCAAGATTGTTTTGGACACATTAAAAGGAGAAACTTATTTTTTTTAAAATTAGTGACAACTTGCAAGGTGGGAAAGAGTAAAGGGGGTGCAACTTGATAAGAGCCCGGATGATCTAACCACATGGCATACTAGGGTAAAGGACACGTTCTTGATTCAATACTTTGGTGATCATGTATGATGACAAACCATGATTGCATATGCTTATCACATGGCACACAATGTCGTTGAATATATATATAGTACCAAATAATTGTATTCAAAATCTTTGACTTTTAATGTGAATGTAATACATTAAAAAATGTTATGTTTTAGAAATTCAGTTGAGTTGTTCTATATAGTATTGTTTCATCATAGAAAACGAACAATTAGATTACATCCTCATTACATAACTATGTCCTATTCTGGGCTTGGAACTCACCCATAATTGAATTCCATAGTTTTATTTCTAGCGTCGATGTCTTGAATTCTATCTATCTCTGCATGTTTGTTTTATAAATGCTTGCCTTGGGATCCACCGTTGCCATATAGTCAACTTCTTGGTGTTTCTTCAATGTAGCCAAGTCAGAAAACCTTTAACTTTTATATTTCTTTAAGAAGTCTTCTTTGCTCCATTACTTTCCACTGGTTTATTATTCTGTTTCAATGCCGTTTGTTCTTGTTCTTTAGTAACTCATGCCATTTGTTCTTGTCGTTCTTTACTAACACATATCCAAACGCTTTCATATGATATTTGTTTAAGTCTTGTATTTACATATTTATTTGGTTTATCACAAACATTGTATATCAAACAACTGACTTTTCTATTGTTATATGTTGTAACATCTTTAGATACATGTTCCAGGATACCCAGTCAGCTTCTGGTTAAGATTACACGAGGAGCGGATGATCGGCATGCAGCTGTGCCCCCATGGCGATGCCCGCTACACTTGTCTTGTGTGATAAACAGTCACCTCGGGAGACATATTAAATTGGTTAGAACAGTTTGTATCATTGGCTAATTCATGTTGGTGGAATGGTTGTACTACAAAACTGAAATGCTACCATCTGACAAACATTTGACAGTTGTGAATGCTTAAGGTGTCTTGAGGTCCCATCTCTTGAGTTGAGTTGAGTTGAGCTAAGAATTGACATCACGGCGCTGAGGACATTCCCATACGCTCTCCATCCCCACGCTAAACAGCCAGTGAGGAGTCACACTACTAATCGTTCTCACTGCTATCTGATTGAAAGTTCTCCTAGTCTTCCCTCTCAGGTTTGAGATTCTTTCAGAACCCATGCTGATCCCCCACAATCTCGTTCTTTCCACATATGGGTTCTCAGTCTGTTCTGCCGACTTCTCCACCTGGTCCTACATTTGCACAACCACCTCTCCCGTGTCCATAGGTAATCTACCACCAAGAGGTGCATTCCCTGCCAACCTATCAGCCTGTTCATTCCCCCAGCACTCCCGCATGCCTGGGCAAAAAAATCCATACAATTCTCACAATCTGTGACCTCTGATGTGAGGGGAGCCAATCCACACGAAACATTCCTTTCTCCACCTTACTAATACTCCTTGAGTCCATAATGAATGCAATGTGTGTTGCAGTGATCTCCTTTATTGGCACCTTGCCGTCTTGACAGACGATAGTTTTTTTTTTTTTAAATGTTGCATATCCCTTGCAGGACGTTGCAGTCAACACCAGCATTTTTTAGGTGCTGTTGATGTACTAGGCATGTTTTTACGTTCAGTAGTTTGCCATTGCTTTCTGAACGACAGGCTCCCATACCAACACGTTATAATGCAACGCATCACGGTCAGCTGCACAAATCGGTCGTGGCTGCGTTTCGGCTGCCTGGTAAGCGTTCGCAAGCCTTTGGCCACGGAGACCGGCAAACACACGGAGATAGTTTGTTACATTGTGCTATAAAAAAAGGCATAATAACTAAAATTCATGGCGGTAGCGCATGTGACTGATCAGAGCAATACATGCTGTAGATGTTTGTCCTCAATAGATGCATGTAAACACATCGTCATTTTCACCATCACACACCATCTTACATCTCTGGCGCTCAGTGTGTGACCTATCTGCAATAATTTTCTCCTTTGTCTTTATTCCATTTCTGATATTTGCCCTCCATGCAACACGTTCGGCGGAGACTTGCTCCCAATGTGCATTATCAATGCCTGTATCAATCATGTCCTGCTTACACACATCTTTCTATCGTAATAGAGGCTGACCCGAGATATCTTACCCATCTGTAATTCACCAAAATAGATGTCCTTTGGTATTCTACCATCATCCATCCTCCTAACGTGTCCTATCCATCTAAGTCTGCGAAGACTGAGCATGGAACAAACTGTCACACAACCTCATCTTTCCAATACTTCAATATTTGTGATGTTGTCTTGCCACTTAATGCCAAGTATTCTTCGCAGACACCGCATATGAAAGTTGTTTAAACGTTTCTCTTGGTGTGAGTAAGTTTACCAGGCTTCACTGCCATAAAGAAGATTACTAAGGACACAGGTTTGATAGACGCAGATTTTTATTTTGGCAGTAAGATTCCTGTTCTCCCAGACTCTTTTTATTAACCTGTTCATTGTTGTTGCTGCCTTACCAATCCTGATGTTGATTTCCTGATCTAGGGATAATTTGCTATTTACCTCTGATCCTAAATATATAAAATGGTCTACTATCTCCAGTTTGGCATCGTCGTTAAAGTTTGATGGTACCCCATGTGCTCCTTGTGACATAATATGTGTCTTCATTTTGCTAATTGTTAAACCAAATTCAGAACAAGCATTGGAGAATGCAGACAGTAGACGTTGTAATTCTTTCTCCGAATGGGTCGTAATTGCAGCATCATCTGCAAACAGCAACGCTCTGATCAGTACCCTCCTAATTTTGGTCTTGGCCTTCAATCTCTGAGCATTGTGGAGGCCGCCATCTGAGCATGAGTGAATGTATATACAACCATCCTTATCATTACAGGCATATTTCAGTAGAAGTGAAAAGTATATTCCAAAGAGGGTAGGAGCAAGCACACAACATTGCTTAACTCCACTCTTGATTTCAAACTCTTCTGAAGTTGCATCATCAAACTTCATTATACCCTTCATGCCTGTGTGGAACGATTCCACAATGGACAGAAGAGTTGGTGGGCAACCAATCTTCTTTAGTGCCTTGAACAGACCCTCATGACTGACGAAATCAAATGTCTTCGTGAGGTCGATGAAGGCAATAAACAGTGGTTGATTCTCTTCAAGGCATTTTTCTTGCCTTTGTCGCAATGAGAATATCAAAATACTCTATTGGTCTCTATCTTCAGCGCTACATATTTGAGTACTGGCAGCCATTATTTGATTTGATCTATTCAGAAATGTATTGTATTACATTCCGACTGTTGCATTCTTTGTTATATTTTTAATAGTCGTGTGAATTGGCAAGCAGTCCCTTAGCAAGTTTATGTTGGATACTTTCAGTTGTGCTCAGTTTGTAGCCTCCATATATAATTTGCACTTCGTGTACATTTCTCAGTTACACACATGTCTTTTATAATTTGTTTGGTCTTCTGTGTATTACTCATTCCAAATCCCAGAGATGGGCACACATGTCCCACATAAACATATTTCATGACTTCTACAACTGTTCATTGCCTGTCCAAGGATTTCCCCCCTCCTCCAGTTAATTGAAAAGAAGATAAAAGCGGTTAGTATGTTTTAAACTATTCTGGAACAATTCTCTTATTTTCTCGTGCATGAGGAACTGATTTGGGCAAAAGGAAGTGTTCATTCATGATGGCTATTCATCTCTCCATTCTCTGTGATTGTGTAACATGGTTGTTGTTTCCATTGTCATTGTTAGTATGGCTTTTAGTAGGTCAGTAATATTTATGGGTCCTGCATCACGTATATTGACCAACTTCTGGGGTTGAGTATTTGTTGTATTTGTATATGAACTCATTGTGTATGCAAGATTTTAACACTATTGTCCTATACAGGCCTATTTCATGACTTCTATATCAGCCCACTGTCTGGTCAATGGTATATTTCTTTTCTTAGTATCTGCAGTTTTAAAAATGTTAATAAACTAAACCATAACCACAACTGAAATGTCACTTATCATTGAAAAGAAAAGACTGACACCAGCTACTTTTCAACATTTATTAATTCGTAGATTGCGGCTAGCAATCACTAATAGCCGGTCTCTCTGGCTGAGGGGTTACACCACTTTCTCCGTAATCCTGTTTATACACGCAGGGTCTTGCTGCGAGGCGAGAATTGGAAGCGGTTCCACCCGCGCTCGTGACTTTCGGGATAATGAGCCGGCCGCTCAGAAAGCAATGGCAAACTACTGAGCGTAATCTTGCCAAGAAATCAACATACAACTGAAAGATACTGATTTTGACAGCGATGTCCTGTAAAGGATATGCAAAGCATTTATTTTTTAATCACTTATAACACCACTGCCTTTGCCTTTACTGAATACCACAACTCCGATGAAGATGATGTTCATCTATTTTCATCTTCACCATCCTCAACAATAAACTAAGCACTTACATTAAATAGGTATGTTGCTTCAAGTGTCCATAATTTTATTATTATTATCTTTATTGTTATTATGTTACATTGTGTGTAGTTTACTTATAGTTATATTTTATATAGCACTGCATTGTCTGTTATTAGTGTATTATTTGTGTTGCTACAACAATCATTTTATTGATTCTACAACAATCATTTTATTGATTATTGACACAGGTTTGGTGATGTGATCAGTAAGACGTCGAATGCCTTCACTGCTTCAGATATTTTGTTGTAGCAATCACTGTGTACACTTTTTGGTGACAACAAACCGTAGGCTACTTGTAGGGCTTGACAACTATGAACAGTTGCGTAGGATGTGATCAGAGGAGATTATCTCTAAGTCTTCATGAAGTGTACATTTTTATGGTGTACAATGCTGTATTCATATCAGGTTTCTGGATGTGTAAAGAGCAGCATTTCTATAAAGAAATTAGGAAATTTTCAGAGGAGTAATCTGTCTTCATGAAGTGTACAGAGGAGTCTTAACAGAGTACAGAGCACTATACCTATCAATCTTAAAGAAGTGTAAATTAGTACACCTCTCAGTGAAGAAGTGTACAGAGCACAAAACCAATTAGTCTTCAAGAAGTGTACAATGCAGTATGCCTGTCAGTCTCCAAGAAGAGTACAGAAAAGTCTATGCCTGTCTTCAAGTGTCAAGAAAATTAAATGTCTGTGAAGTGTATAGAGCAGCTGCACATGATTGCAAATGTCTTAAGATGTATACATATCAGTCTTCGTCTGTTTCAAAGTATTCTCACTCAGACTATTAGAGAAAGACAATCCATCGAAAACTGCTTCATTGCTTTTCACAAGTCGTTGACCCCCCAAAACATGTATGTATAGTACTAGGATTCAAAAAATATGCAAAGTAGCACGAAAGTCCGTAAAGAAGTTATACTGGTGCCCCCCTTCCTTCTTTCACCCCCTTCCCCCACCTGGCAAGTGTCCTAATAAAAGTGTACAAAGCAATGCTTTGTCACCTAATACAAAGTAGAAAGTACCTAATAGTGTAGAAAATAGTCTAGTACGGTTTTCTTTTAGTCGGGGCATTAAAATATCTGAAGTATACAAAGGAGTAAAGTTTCCCCATATTTCTCTTCCCACTCCCTCTCAAATTCCCTGGGACATAGAAAAAGTAAACGATCCAGTATTTTAGATTAAACAATGAAAAGTACAGAGCAGTCCAGTCTAGATTTTCCTGGTGTTTGGCAAACATAAGTATAGAAAGCCTTTAAAAGTAAGAAGTGTATCAATGAGGCGATATTTTCTACACCATAGAAAACATGTACACAGGAATTGGTTGTCACAACAATAAATAGTACTACAGAACAAGATTTCAGTTAATGTTAGTTAATGTTAACAGAACAACAATTCAGTTAATGTTTCGCAAACAGGAGTATAGCGGCTTCGAGTTAAACATCCGGCCTTGATAGTGTACAGACAAATTATTTGGCTTGTCACATACCTGTAATGTAAAGTATAAAAGTAGTCTAGTCCCAGGGTTTTTCTTGTTTGTGTGTGCTGAGAAATAGAACCCAGTGAGACCCAATTGATCAATAAACAACCACTCACAAACACACACACACACAGAGAAACACATGCACACACACAAATTTTATATATATATATATATATATATATATATATATATATATATATATATATATATATATATATTAACCAACACACAACCCTCTAAAAACGGACAAACCTGGATGTACCGTTCATGTCTTTCTTTATCTAACGGTTTAAACGGATAAGTAATATGAAAAAAGGAATACATATATGTTTTAGATAATAGAAAAGTTATGCAGAAATCACTACAGTGGTGATCCTTGAGACAGCTGATGCAGTGTGGTGCTTGTTGAGCAACTCTGTTGGATAAGCTAACTTACCTAGCACCTGGCTAGCAGTGGGTACAAGTGCCAACAGAGTTATGTATGCCCTTTTCAGTTTGCATCCAACTAGACAGACAGTGTAGATAAGAAAATGGGCTGCTTTGCAGGTGGAAGTACATGCTTTGATCTTCGAGAATTCTTTAGACGGTGGTGCTGACATTATACAGATGGGTCAGTCATTCGTAGGCTAAGGGGAGAATTATGAAGGAAGATTCTAGTGCTTGTGCCATAACCACACGTAGTCTGACTATGGAAGTCAAGGCAATAAGTAAAGCAATAACATGGCTCGAGACACAGACCTTCACTCGGACATGCTTTCTTAATGACTTCTTCTTCTTTCGTTCGCCTGAAATATGTTTATAACTGCAATGTTGTCTCTTGTATGAATCTTAACAGTCTTTCTTAGTTCACTCAGTGGTCCATAGAGTTTATCTTCCACTGTTGTCTCTCTAGGCCAGAAGGTTCGCCTGGATATGTTGTAGTTTGGGCAATCCTGAAGTATGTGCTCTGCTGTCTGCGACGCCAAACCACGTGTGCATATGGCTGAGTCACCAATCTTGAATTTTGTATACATGTGGTTGATCTATTGTGTCCTGTTCTGAGGCGCAGAAGAATTACCTGTTCTGGTCTGTCCATAACATGGTAGTCGTCTTGAGTAGGGTTTGGTGGCCTTCTGACTGATTTGATCATTCTTTTCTTTTGGTGGTATGTAATGGGCACATCAGGCTGTTCTTCTTTTGCTCCTTCCTTAGCCAATCGATCAGCTCTATTGTTTCCGGGGGACTCCACAGTGGCATGGTATCCACTGTATGGTGACCTTATGCTGACTGCTAAGTTCAGAAAGTAGTGTCCTTAGAACTGGCAATTTCCCAGACATGAGCGCCTCTATTACGGATTTTGCATTTTGTCAATATCACTACAGGTTGTGTACCATGGCTGGTATTTTGTAATTTCTCTGTGGCTATTTTGATTGCCTCAATTTCACCATCATAATTATGGCAGTACTTTCCTGTTGGAACACTGGCCGTGTCCCTAGTATTATTTGGGTATTCTATGTACACTCCCGCTCCTCTATTTCGAACAGCATTTTGTGCTGACCCATCTGTGTAGACTCGGATCCAGAGATCCTGTGTGTATTCATCATCAAGGAAGCTTAGAGTGGCTGTTCTGCGCAGTACACTGTTCTGTTCTTCCTTGTCAAATATTCCTCTCACCTTTGTCTGGATTTGTAGCGATAATCTATGTTCATCTTTCCACGGGGTTCGCTCTGTATATAAACTCATTATTACAGTTTGAATTAAAGAAAATAACAAAAGGGCTAGTGCCACCCACGCCCTGAGTTCAAAGCTTACTAAGTAAGCCATGCTTATCAGGTAGGCATGCGACAGCTATCACAGCGGTGAACCAGGGCTAGTATAAACACTAAAGGCCACCCCAGCTCTGGATGGATGGTTTATTTCCTTATAGTGCTCAGGCATTCCATCCCTGCCTCCACTGTAGACAGGTACCCTCAAACCATGTATGTGTTAAGGGAGGAACATTTTGCAACCCTAGTCTTTCCAACCCAGACAGGCCATTGTCTGAGTCTGCGAGGACCTTGACCACATAAAAGGACAATGTGACCAGCGAGGTCATGTGATCTTGACATACCATGGGTATCTTGTCGACTAACCAACCGGGTTTCACCAGAAGGCTGAACAATCAAAATCTCACATGGCTCGTTTATATACCAGCATATACACAATGTTATTCTGACGTGGTACATCTTATTTTATTATACTAATGAATCAAATTAAATTGTATAGTTTAAAAGACCATCTCAATAAACAAATGTAATGCACTATTAACAACTGGTGTAAGTTATATTTTTGAATGAAGAATGTTTGTATCACTAAAATGTATACGAGAATTAAAGCAACATTCACATATAACATTATCATAATCATCATCTTCCACTTATGCCATCAAGCGTCGTGGGGAGGAATAATTTCCACTCCAGCGCCTAGTGGGCGGCACTGGATAGTGTCATTCTGTGTGATTGTACAATGTCTTTAATGTCGTCAATCCATTTTCTTCTTGGACGTCCTTTTGCTCTCGTTGCAGATGATCTTTGATGTAAGGTCAGTGATGGTAGGTGTTGGTGTTGCGTTCTAAAGACATGGCCAGAACACGTGATCTGTCTTTCAATAAATGTGGCACAAGGTGTTGATTCCACTGTCTGTCTGATAACAGAATTTCTTACTCGGTCTCGGATTGTTAAGTTGGCAGCTCTCCTCAAGCATCTCATCTAGCAGGTGTTGATTTAGCGAAAGTGTGATTTAGATAAAGTGCAAGTTTGAGATTGGTAGCATAGGGTTTGTGTGAATATGCTGCTTATTATCTGTCGTTTTGCGGACATGGGTATATTTGAATGTTTCAGTAAGGGTGATAGGTGATATGTAACTGCACTTGTTTTTGACATTTGATTTCGATTTTTCTGTCCAATCTGCCATCTTCTGTGAACATACTTCCAAGATATTTGAATTCTTTAACTTGTTTCAGAGTTGTGCTATTTATCTGTATACTTAGTGGGCCCGGCAATCTGCTAACTTGCATTACTTCGGTTTTGGCTGTATTTATACCCATATTGTATCTGCTGCATGTTGAGCTCAGATTATTAATATATTTTGTAGTCTGCCCTCATCGCTGTAAAACAGGCACTGATCGTCTGCAAATAGAATTTCATTTATTTCATGTGGATCAGTTGTTTCATCTGGAGTAAAGAGCTCTTAATTTTCTGAATCTATTCTCTCAAGACTTGCTTCTTTGGATATTCTGTCCATGTAGATATTAAATAGCAGAGGAGCGAGCACACATCCCTGTCTCACTCCTGTATTGACTGTGAACGTATCTGATATTCCTTCTTGTGTTATTACTGCACTTCGGCTCGAGTGGTACATGTCTATGATGTTTTCTAGCAACTGCCCTTCTATCCCATAGTCCTCAAGGATGGTCAATAATTTGTATCTGTCTACTCTATCGAAAGCCTTTTCCTGATCTACAATCGCAATATTATTTTGGCCCTTGAAAATCATTAGGTCATAAAATAAACTTTGTTTGCTTCCCCTTGTAAAGGAGGTAAATTAACTGCCAAGGAAAGTAATTCTATTTAAACTATTTCAAGAGCTCTTTTTTTTATTATGTCTTATTCAGCTGTTCACAACATCGCATTAAAAACATGTGTATAATATATTATATTCAATGGAGTCAGCATAGTTGCTTTATCTTTATAGCATGCGCTGCAATTAATGTTACCCATATTCAATTATAAAAGCATTCGACAATGTGAAGCATGAAGAAATAATACAAGTTAGTACAGAAGACTGAACATTGACGGCAAAGATGTGCGAATAATAAAGAATATATATTGGCAGCAAATAGCAGCCATAAGATTCACAAATATCAGCCATAAGGGGGTTAGACAAGGTTGTGTATTGTCTCCTTATTTGCTCTTACTGTACAGTGAATATATACAGCAGTGAGATCTACAGAAAATATGCCAGTGATCCTGGTGATCCCCAGTGACATCATAATATAATAATATATATATAATACATAATATAAATAACTTACGATATGTTGATGACACCGTCTTGATAGCAACACGTCAGAACGATCTACAAGAATTGATAGATGCAGTGGTTAGTAGAAAGTGAAAAAATGGCATTAGTTATGAATAATAGAAAAGCCATAAGTCATGGTGCTGATATCAATGAAACAGATTATGCCTAACTGTGTAATTAAAGTACAGGACATTATTTTGGGGCAAGTGCAGAAATTCAGATATCTAGACACATGAATAACATCAGATGGATGCTGCATCACTGAGATAAAGAACAGGATGGAGCAAGCAAACACTGCATTCTATCAAATGAAGAACATTTTGTGCAATATAGTCACTGTGATTGAAAGTCAGAAAAGAGTTCTTGCGTGTTACATAGAACCAGTTTTAACATACGGCTGCCAGTCCTGGGCAATTAGTAACCAGGCGAAAAAAAATCACTAGACGCCTTCGAGATGTAGTTTTATAGAAGAATGCCAAAAATTAATTTGGCAGCCAAAAATGAGCAATCAGGACGTTTCAGGGGAAGCTGAGTCGCAAAGCTAACTTACCACAAACATCAGAAAGAGGCAGTCATTGTTTTTGGCCACGTTATGAGAAAAAGAACTGGAATATGTTGTGACAACAGAAAAAGATATCGAGGAAGACAGTGTGAGAAGATTCTTGACAGTCTTGTGTCATGGCACGAAAGGAAGTCAACACACGAACTGATTCATGACGTCGGAGATCGTTTTTTTATAGAAAGGCATGATCGCCTACGCCAGCTGGCAAGGCACTGGATGATGATGATGATGATTCAATAATGACGACACAATATAAACTTTACAAAATACAAGTAGTTATGCCCTTAGTTTAGTTTTGTCGACGGATCAACATCACGGCGCACGGGTGTAACCCATAAGTACTCCGTTCTACTCCTAACTCAAGCCTGAGTCTGGAGATTCTCAGCTCAGTGCACGAAGTCCGTAGCATCGGCGAGGATCCTGAAACACTTTGGGTAGATTTTTAACTCGGAATTTTGCCCGGGCAGCGCCGTTAGGCTACTCTTTTTCGATTTCCAACCGCCAAGGTATGTTTTTTACATGCGCAGCAATACACACGGGCGTCCGATCTCACTACCCAGAGACCAGGGGAAATTTTATTATTAGAAGTCCACGTGAAAAATTCCTGGTCCTAACCGGGATTTGAACCCGGGACCTCCGGGGCTTAAACCCGGTACATCGAGCACTCGAGGCGGACACCATACCTCGAGACCACTCAGCCCCCTTATCACTTATGCAATGATGCCCCTATCACTCTGCAATGTGGAAAAACACATAATAGTACAATTCTATGAGGTTGACTGCGACGTTTGTCAAATTCAACTCTTGTTGAAATGTGTAATGTATGATCCATGCAGCGATACGCTGAAACGTGTTTAAATACAACTAAGTGTGCATATGGACACATGGAGTGTAAAACGATTTATAATAATAGATTTTAGTAGGCCTATGCATGAGAGCAGGTAATCACTTCATCATCATCATCATCAAATAGTCTTTTGGTAATTGCTATCATATGTGTACATGAATGCATTTGTTATATTAGAAAATGTAAAGAAAAACACACAGAGTACACTATTTTGTGCGAAATACATGTTTTAACAAAGATTGCGACGTCCTACAACTGAAAAATGTGTACGGATCAATTTTTAAAATGATTTTAGGTAAATGGGTGGGACAAAATTAGACGTCCAAAGACCTACCATAATGGATTTAGGCAAATGGAAAAGTAAGTTTCCATTTGGCTTAACATCAGAAATGTATACTGACATTGTACTGAATAGTCTTTCCATGTCAAACCAAATCAGGCACAGAAAAACGCATGGCAGAATCAAGAGATACAATTAGCATGTATGTTCCATTGGCACAAATAAAAAAAAACAATCACTATCTCTGGTAGACGTACTGTTGTCAGCACACACATAATTCTAAATATACTATATTTGTGCACAGTCCTAGACCATCCCCCTCCTTCCCCTACCCCTCCCATGTCAGACTTTCACGAACATAAACAAAGAGATCAGACGCGTTGTGTTTGGCATCTCCATCTACAGTATCAAACATAACACACTCATGCAAGACAAACAAGACGGAATGTGTATGAGTCAGATGTAACACTTGCTGTTCATATGTATTCCCTGAAGTCTGGTCATGCCACTTCATATTTATCACCAGTCATCATACATGTTAACAGATCGAAGCCAGTCACAGATGGTCACGACAATATATGCGTGCGTGTGCATGCATGTGTGTGCAAATGTGCCTATGAGTGTGTGTCCATGTGTGTATTCGAGCAAGACGTTTGCTTGTGTGGCGGTGTGTGTGTTTTATTTCTTGTATATTTAAAAGCCCCCTCAATGCGAATTCCAACCCATAACCACTGCGACGACAGGCAAGTGTCTAGCCACTACACGAGAGCTGATCCCCATGCTGTTATATACACTAATATCATAAGTTAGTCCCAAAGCAGATTGCTACACTTGGAGTGTGAAATATTCGATTTGCACATACTAATTGAAGACTGGGAGGATAACTGGTCTGTTCACTTCATGTCTTAGACGTATGCTGCTGTGTACACTTCTCTGACACTGATAGTTAGAACGCTTTGTTTTCTACAATGTACTTAGTTGTGAGCTGCTTTAAATTTCTTGGAGAATAAATATATAATATGTTATAGTCTCCTGTTTACAAAACTTGGAGATTGTGACATATTATTCTTTACTCTTCTTTCAAACTGATATCTATACTCTATGAACTTCTTTCAACGTGATATCTAGTACTCCTTCTGTGCACTTCTTTTAATTTTCTTCGTCTGGCGTTCGTTGTCTCGGATTGTTGTGTGAGGTGCACCAAACTGGGATCTTCCCAGCCAACGCAAGATAACAAGCAGGCGTTTCGAGAATGTAACCGCATCTTGCAGCTAGAGTCTTGGATTGAGCGGGTAAAGCAGCAAATTTGTACGACCGTTCGACAAAGTTTCGATAAGCGCCTTCTCTCTCTCTCTCTCTCTCTCTCTCTCTCTCTCTCTCTCTCTCTCTCTCTCTCTCTCTCTCTCTCTCTCTCTCTCTCTCTCTCTCTCTCTCTCTCTCTTTCTCTCGATGAGTAGTGGGCCTGCAGTCAGTAAGCTGGTACAGCTTTTCGGTCAGTCCTGCCGGCGTAGCTTGAAAGCTCGTCGGTAGGCGTCCATGTGGATTTGCATGTATCACCGGGTACCGGGAGGGCGCGCTTTAGCAATGCTACTCTTGGCCTGCGTCTGCGTGAATAGTCCGTCTGTCCGATAGATATCTAGTTGCTCCTGCCAGTAGTTATACGCTCACCTTACGGGACTATATCGAGACCCCGTAATTGGAATGAATTGAGTATACTTGGAGGGCAAGTTTCATTGTCAGTCGGTCAGTCCTACCTGGCAAAGCTCGAAGCTTGCCAGCAGGCGACCAGTGGATGTGGTATGGTGGTAGTACAAATATACAAGGATTAAGTAGGTAAGGAACCTACGACTGGTCTAGCAAACCGGTAGGGAATTTACTTGATCCTAAAATTCTGCTCAAGATTCATGGAGGAAATTGGAAGAAAGGCGCTAGTCACAGGCGCCGGAACTTCAATGACCCCTCCCCCACGACGCCTAACGGCAAAAGTGGAAGAAACAACAACAACTCTTCTGCACACTTCTTTCTTTCTGATATGTACTCTTCTGCACACTTCTTGAAGACCCACATGTGTAATTCTGTAAACTTCTCACAGAATATGATTTATAGAACTCTGCAAACGTAGCGAAAACTGAGAAGTAACCGTGTGTGTACACGCGTTAGTTGAACTGTTGTGTACACTTATGGAAGCCTGCTTGGTATACTGCTCTATACACTTCTTCAAGAGGCGTCCCTATAGTAAAATTACCAGACAAGTCTACCAGTCCGATGTTCATGTTCTCGGTCCGCATGTGTTCAAATTTTAATTATGAATTGATCCTAGTTTGCCTCACAATGACATGGGTGCCAGATAATGGCTTGGTGTGTATTGGCCACAACCACCAAGTGTCGCTTGATCTACATAATATATGTTTTACACTATATATCCAATACTCTATAAGGCCATACACAGGGCCCTTTTAGTGTATCTTACGCTTTTAATTAATTTAGTTTTTAAAGACTGGAGGATAGGGCTATATAATCTTAGTGAAGACGTGTAATTCTATGTGCTCTGTACACTTCCTGAAGACCGACAATTATACTCTCCTGTGCACTTTTTCAAGATTCATAGTATACCGCATTGTGCTCTTCGTGAAGACTGACATTGCTCGGTACACTTCTTGCAGGTCATTTAATATGTGCCTTGCCGATAAGCTTGGGCGGTCATGTTTCGCCATCTGATTAGATTACCAGAGTCGTGGACCAGCTCAGTGTTCTTGTCTCGTTCATACGTGGCAAAACTATCCAGGTGTTTACATATCCATATATATATTTTGATTATAAAGAATATAGACAACTGTTTTAAGGCGCTAGCACCAACATGTAATTTAACAATATAAGAAAAATATGATTTAACTTAGTCAATAAAGCAAATACAAGTATATTCTTGTATATGGTTGATAAAATAACATCATACAGGAGATGCACGATAGAGATAAAGTGCAGAATAGGTCAAATAAAAGCTGCACTGTCGAACACGAAAACATCTTTGTCTAATAAAATACGTCAATTGGCTTTCAGAAGGTGAGTACCGAAATGCTATGTAGTGACATGTTCTTCAGTATGTTGGTGAATTTTAGAATGAGAACGGAAAAATCAGAAACAACGTACATAGTTATGAAGTGGGGCTTATGACAAAGAGATACATAGAAAGCATTTTATGAGGTAAATATGGTCTGCATAAAACAAGTCTCTGGATGATGATGATTTATCATGTAATCTGTTTTGCATGGTGTATCATATAAATACAAGGCATGTGTATAAATAAATAATAATAGCTATGAAAATAAATCAAATCATTGTAGGGAAAGGTAAATTGAGTAGCAACAGAACAAGCGTCGAGGATATCGTCGACGAAGGAAGGAATGGAGGATGATGGAATTAGAGGATCCCTGCCAGGCCTAGATCAGTGGAAGTCGTCTAATGCGCAAAAGACCAGGACAATTTATACCGCAGTATGAACCACCACAATTATAACCACGCCACTGAGGCTGGTTGAAAAGGTGGAAAGTTTCCTTTCCCCCCGAAAATGGATGGATGGATGGATGGCTCGTTCCCGATTATATCAGGTCTCCAAGCTATCCAGGTATGTGTGTCTACATGGTTCTCTTGGTCTATTCCGATTACGTTTCCCAAATATAACTAAGTTTTCATGTTTATTTCTCGGCATAGCATCTTGACAGAAAATCATATTTGACCTATAGACCTTACCACGCCTTGGCGATGTAATTAGTATACGATTGGATCTGTGGTAGAAGACAAACAGATTATGGAATTCTATTGCAAAGACATATGGAGGCTATTTTACAATGGGGAGTTCAGAATATGCTACTGCAATAGCTAGCATGCGAATGGAAGTTTGAGACTTACCAGTAACCTTCAGGCTGTTGGAGGGTGTCGCTTGTCGTCCCTGGAGGAAAGTGGACTCGACAAGCACACCTTTAATATCCTTCTACTATTGGAACTATTGAATGACTTTTGTCTACACTCCTCCCTTCTGTCTTCCATACACTCTCTCTCTCTCTCTCTCTCTCTCTCTCTCTCTCTCTCTCTCTCTCTCTCTCTCTCTCTCTCTCTCTCTCTCTCTCTCTCTCTCTCTCTCTCTCTCTCTCAATCCTTCATAACATACCATGACAACAGTTTCCTCCAACAATTAATAACATGTTTATTGTTGAAAACTATGTCAGTTGTATGTATTGAATGTGTATATGTAGTTGGTAGTGTCTGCTATGTGAGTGCAAGATAGGACTCTGGAATTCGTATGTGCCGTATACTTTCTCGCATCGTCATACGGCCAAACCACAGGACATCAAACATAGAAATGGACAGCTCTCACCCTGGATGCTCCGTTCTGCTTGAGTCTGGAGGTAAATCCGTTATTTGAATAAAACTGTTCACCACTGGATCACCGTAAATTAATGTGATCATGGTAAGTCTTATGCCTAGACCGAGTGTTCTTTGATTATTATTTAGTTAATAAATCCATCATGGAAAACACATCACCACTGTCTAGCACTGTCTATCAGTTTTTTAAATACATGTAAAAACGTTCTGGAGTTCTTCAATGTTTCTTTTAGGTGAGTACCCAATTAAAATATATTTTAGCCTATTTCGCTCTGCTTGTATAACTGAAAGTTCTTTCAATGGTTTTTACAAAAACCTGTTACTGGCCATTCGTTATGTCAGCCCACTATTAGTCAATGGCTATGTTGAATTTGCTCTAGTGACAATTTTCCCTGCACAAGTGACTTTACTGTCTTTAATCTTTGCTGAGCATGTCAGGAGGTGTATGGGAACCTTATCACTTCTATGTTCATCCAGGAATTGAAATATATATATATAAGCACATATGCACTAATATCCCATCGCCGTAAATAATCAGGGACTATAATTTCTTTCCACACACAGGATGCATAGATATCTCTGCCCAGTTTGGGAATACACACTAACTTCAAAACAAGTTTTCCACCCATTTATACCGAGTGTCCAATCCCCCGTTGTTTATTGATCCACAATCAAATTTGCCGTAAGTCACATCAAAAGTCTGTGAAGTCACGTATTCGTTAATTGCTCATTCCGTTCCGTTCCTCCGCTGGTTCCCTGTGTTTCCCTACGCTAGTACTTCAAAGCGTCCGAACTCTTTTGATCACCGTCTTCGTGCGTTTTTCCCGTTCCCGAAGTCTCCGAGTCGTTCTGTCCGTTAACATCGCTGGTCAATGACTCCTTACACTGTATCCCTATTTTTATATCATTCGGTCAATGATCCACATTTCGTCGTCGCTCAAAACTGAAGGCTTGATTGTTATTCTGAGTCCCGGTCCATAATTTTCCCTTCTCATATATTGCAATATTATATGTAAGTTATCAAGGAATCACTAAACTACCAGTTTCCCGTGACAGAAGGTAGCTCAGACAGACATGTTTTGTTTGTAACGGAGACAAAGAGTATGCATCCACAAAATGACACTAGCATTTGCTGGGTGGAGTGGCTAGCATTGCTAGACAGAGCGTATACTGGGAGCCAATAACGGATGTAAACATGCAAGGTTAGTTGCAATGTTAATATTAGTTTGTTTCACCTCCCTCTTACGCCCTATGGTCACGGTAAAACACGGGGAAGGTATACAATACTAATGAGAATATTAGCTCTGAGAAACGAATACATAATCCACATAAACATGTATTGTTGTCTGCCTGCAAACCATAACCAATAAGCAGCCAAGGTAAGAATCATCTAATAACAATGGAGATGTAGTTTCTATGAACGAGAACATATACCTTAAATTTAGTATATAAAGTTAGCATTTATTGACAATATGTGACTTATTGGACAATTTTACGTTTAGTATTTTGCCATTGATTTCTGAACGGCCAATGTCACATACCACTGCAATCAACGCAAAGCTATCTATTTCCAAATCGTCTGCTGCTCATTTGTAACCTTCAATTGGTATATCAGGTAACTGTTAAACTGCTTTGCACTAACCCCTTAGAGGCAGAAGCTGGTATATATGATATCATGTGCAAATAAGGTTATTTGATCCATCATCACCAAATCCTAAATAAATCAATCAATCAATCAATCAATCAATCAATCAATCATCACCAAATGGCTTGTTTTGTGCATATTTCCTTAAAAAAATATTACGAAGTTGCTCTCTATTATAAACATGAAGTCATGCGTATGGTGCGGTCATGTATAAATTATCAATTATATTTTGAATAACGAAGACACAAACAATAGATTGCACGATTTATTGCCTGGCATATTTCGCTGCATCTCGTCAGGTACATACTGCAGAACTCACACAACTTACGTGAAATTAACTAGATAAATCCTTCAAGTTGAAATATACACAATTTCGCACAGTAATGTCGATTGTCTACCACGGTAATTTTAAGCTGACTAACATGTCTTTCTGTTTACACAATTCTGGCTTGCGTTGATAGATCATAATTGCTTCTGCAAATTTTAACAAGCGAGTATTCTGTGTTCTAAACAACACGCGAAATGCAGTCTCTCTGGACACAACATGGCGACTGGCAACAATGTGCTTGCCGATTGAAGACGCCGGGAGCTTCCGGTGTGTCGGCTCCTCGTGGCTATCATCTCCTGTGTGTTGGCACCTGGTGGGGAGCAATTCATTTAATTCATATAAGTAGTCATATAAGCTCCCGTTCCCGTTCCTGACTATCTACTGTCTGTCTGTCTGTCCGTTCTGTCTGTCTGTCTGTCTGGCTGTCTGTCTGTCTGTCTGTCTATTATTAGAAAGAGCATTTGAAAGATCTTTACATCTTCCCCCAACAATTAACTTGGGTAAATGGAGTATCTTATTTAAATCATATTCGGCCCCTGCTCCCGTTCCGGTTCCCAAAAAAGACGACCCGGCCGGCTTCGCCCAGTCCCTGGTGGGAGCATATAATTTAATTCATATTCGGCGGAGGGAGGAGGAGGTGGGAGGTGGAGGAGGGAGGAGAAAGAGATATGCGGAGAGAGGAGGAGGAGGAGGAAGAGGAGGGAGGAGGAGGAGTAGGGAGGAATATGAGGGATTGGAGGGATTAGGAGGAGGAGGGAGGAGTAGGAGGGAGGAGTAGAGAGGAGGAGGAAGAGGTGAGAAGGAAGGAGGAGGAGGGAGAAGGATGAGGGTGGAGGAGGAGAGAGGAAGAGGAGGGCAGGGAGGGAGAAGGAGGAGGGGAGAATGAGGGGAGGAGGAGGAAAGAGGAGAAAGAGGGAGGAGGAGAGGAAGAGGAGGAGGAAGAGGAAGGAAGAGAGAGAAGGAGGAGGAGGAGGGAGAAGGAGAGAGGAGGAGAACGCAGGAGGAGGAGGGAGGAGGAGGAAGGAGGATGAGAGGGAGGAGGAGGGAGAGGGTAGGAGGAGGAAGAGGGGAGAGAGAAGGAGGAGGATTATAACGCATATGCTGTAGATAACTGCAGCGAAAAGGTGGGTCTGTCTATCTATCTGACCCGGCGTGGCTTCGCCAGCTCTGGCGGGGCGGGTCTAATTAAATTCATACAACAAAGAAAAGTTACTTAAAGAATGTCCTTCACACACACCATCCATTATTTTAATGAAAACTGTTTTTAATCACCTACCATGACTGTAGATAACTTCTTTAAGCATGAAAAGATTAGTTACAATGTTATGCATTATGCATTATTTTATGACAAACTTTGAAAATGCCTTAAAGATTATATCATATTTATTATAACTCATATGCTGATATAACTATAGACAAAGAGTTTTAAATCTCTGAAAACGATGCAACAATATGACTATAATGTATATAGCAATGCTATTAAATGTTATGCCAATTGAAATAACTTTTCTAGAGTTAGGTCCCCTCGCTATATGAAATTATAATGAAAAATGTAATATTAATAATATTAAGTCAGTAGCCGATTTTACACTTAAAAAAATATGACAGTGGCAGCGCCGCAATGAGAGGAAGATGTGTAGAAAATTTCATCTCAATCGGATGAACGTTCGCGAATGCATAAAAGGACATACAGACAGACATTGCCTTTTATATATAAGAAGGCTAGCTGACCCGGGCCGGCTTCGCCCAGACTCTCGGGTGGCGGATGAGCATCTCATTTAATCATATAAGGAGTCATATAAGCTCCCGTTTCCCGTCCCGACTATCTATCTGTCTGTCTGTCTGTCTGTCTATCTCTGTCTGTCTGTCTGACCCGCCCGGCTTCGCCAGACCCTGATGGGGAGCATACTCATTTATTCATATAAGTAGTCATTAAGCCCGTTCCCGACTATCTGTCTGTCTATCTGTATGTCGTCTATATGTCTGTCTGTCTGACCCGGCCCGGCTGTCACCAGTTCCTGAGCATCTCATTAAGTCATATATGTAGTCATATAAGCTCCCGTTCCCGCCGATCTGTCTGTCTGTCTGTCTATCTGTCTGTCAGTGTCAGTCTCAGTATTCTGACCGGCGTGTTTCGCCCAGACTCTGGCGCACAGTAACTTAAAAGATGTCCTTCCAACACCATCATTATTTTTAATGAAAACTGTTTGTAATCACTACATGACTGTAGATAACTTCTTTAAGCATAAAAAGATGGTGTTACATGTATGCATATGACAATATTTATGAAAACTTGAAAATGCCGTAAAGATTATATCATGATTTATCTATAAACTCATATCCATCCATCCATCATGTGCCATGCCGTAAGCGTGTGCCGGTCGTGTCTGCATCTCACTCGATCAACAGAGGCGTGGATCAGTCCGTGTTTCTGTCTCGACCTGCCACAAGCCAAGCCATCCAGATACTTGTTCTAGATCTTACTGGTCTGTTCCGATTCTTACCAGTGTAACTCAAATGCGTCTCCAAATATCGTCTTCGTCATAACATCGCCCAAAAGATTGTGACTGGCCTACGATATAACTCATATGCACTGTAAATAACTGAGAGTAGAACGAGTTAATCCATAGTGCAAGGAAGTCCAACAATAGGACTATAAAAGGTATATAGAAATGTTATTAAAAGGTCTGCCACTGCAATAACTTTTCTAGAGTGCGAAGTCTACTAAAATCAAGAAGACGCTATCTCGTAACACCAAAAAGCACAATATACAAAACACTGATCAGACCAGTTGTGCTGTATGGCTCTGAAACCTGGAGTACAACGAAAGGAGACGAAGCCTTGTTACAAACCTTTGAGAACAAAGTTTTAAGACGCATCTTTGGACCCATTAGGGATACACAAAGTGGAGAGTGGAAAAGAAGAAGTAACAAAGACATTTATGATCTGTTTAAGTCCCCGCTAATCACTGGTATCATGAAGGCTAATAGACTACAATGGCTGGGGCATATAGAAAGAATGGAAGATAATAGGGAAACAAAACTCGCTTACACTCAGGAAATAAATGACCGTAGACCCCGAGGTAGACCAAGAAGACGGTGGAGAGATAATCATGTACAGACCTACAAGCACTTGGAATCAACGACTGGCAAGAGAAGGTCCACCAGAGAGACGAATGGAGACGGATTGTATTGCAGCAAAGAACCTCAATGGCTCGGAACGCTGAAGAAGAAGAAGAAGAAGAAGAAGAAGAGAAAGAAGAAGAAGAAGAAGAGAAGAAGAAGAAGAAGAAGAAGAAGAAGAAGAAGAAGAAGACGAAGAAGAAGAGAAGAGAAGAAGAAGAGAAGAAGACAGAACGAGAAGAAGAAGATGAAGAAGAAGAAGAAGAAGAAGAGAAGATAGAAGAAGAAGAAGAAGAAGAAGAAGAAGAAGAGAACGAGAAGAAGAGAAGAAGAAGAAGAAGAGGAAGAAGAGGAGAAGAAGAAGGAGAGTGAAGTCCCCTAGCTATATAGACATTATATAATGAAAATGAAAAATGAATGTTATTACGTAAGTAGCCGATTTACACTAAGAAACTATTACAGTCGGTCTGCATAGGATGAAAGGAAGAGCGTGTAGAAATTTCATACTCAATCGGACGTGTACACGTTATTCGAACCATCCAATACATAGCCAATCACTACAGTCTCTTTTATAGATATGATAAGTAATCAGTCAAACGAACATTGCACGCCTCAAAATATATAAAAAATAAATTACACATACATTGAATCAGGACCATCTCTACAATGAAGACTGACGCAAGGATATCCAACACTTTCCGTCTTGGTCCTGTTTGTACACTTTGAAAAAAAACGTGCGTTAGTTCGTTCACCTCCGACGTCCCAACTTGTTTGTTCACTCATTCATTCAGTGAAAATCAGTGATATAACAGGAAGTCTCACGTGGCGAAGTGGTCAAGCCGTCTGCCTCGGGCTCTAAGGTTGTGGGTTCGATTCCGGGCCGCATCTTCGGTCACGGGTGCATTTTTCGGAGACTCTGGGGGTCGTCGTAGAGCTACGGGGTTCAACGTCTACGAGTGCGACGTCTTTCCGCGCTACGGAAAGAGACTGATCCAAAGGGAAAAACCGTGCAATGAAGTCGACCCTGTCGACTTTCAGCGACTTTTTAAGCGATTCATTCATTCAGTAGCATGTTCCTTGCATAACATCGCTCCCATTACAACCTTCCAGAAAACTTCTCGATGCATAAGCAAGATGTCCGTGTCCGACACACCCATCTGGAGATCATCCGCCACATCTACATCCATCTTCTCTTTGGCCTTCCTCTTCCTCTCTTCCCAGTATATACCCTCCATTATTGTTCTCTCCAAACTTCGTGACGTTTCAATAGTGACCACATATATTAAACTTTCTTTGTTTTATCGTCTTTAATAGCTAACTTTCTTCAATATTCAGCTCTGTGAAGTATGGATGCATCTTGTTCTTTTCTTTATCCAAGATATTCTAGTTATAACTCGTCTATAACAATTATATTCAAAGGCATTTATGCGCTGTTCAGCGTGTTTAGTAAGTATCCAGGTCTCACAGACGTATGTTGCAATGGGAAAGATGTATGCTCTCAAAACTCTAATTTTTATAGTTCTATCTGTCCCTCTCACAATTTATCAGTCTTGTTTTAGTCATTGAAAAGCAATAGATATTCGTCTTTTTAACTTCTTTCATTGTGTCACCATTGTGGTAATCAATGACCCAAGATATTCGGAATTGTTCACCATTCCAATTTGTCTCATGTAGTAGCTATCCAATATGCTCTTTTGTCTTCAAATTTTACCATTCTGTATGATTTTACATAAGTCCATTGTTTTTGTCTTTTGTTTGTTTGTTTCTGTCACCAACTCTCGTTTGATTTTGTGCCTTTGTAGAGCCTTATTTTGTTTCATGAAGTTACGACCTAAACTTATTATATAACACATTTTTCATAACCGCTTGGGTTAGGTGTTGAAATATTGCGTGTTATAACTTGTAACCATTTCTTAACAGCTATGTTTATTTTGTTCTTACGGTTGCTGTGACCGAAACTTCATACATCTGTGGCATATTTTACAGTTGTTATTATGCTTTTCTCAGTGTGCTATTACAAAATTGTTATTTATTGTCCATTCGTTCATGTTTGCATGTTCTTGCAAGAACAACCCGAGTTGATTTTCATGGCAATTTTAAGTTCAGTAGTTTGCCATTGATTTCTGAATGAGAAGTCAACGCTGAATTCCAACGTTTTCATTCGCGCGTGGCATATATTATTTAAAGATCTGTGATATCTGTATAAACACTTAACACGCTCGGAAATCTATGTGCAGTATGTTACATGTGTGGTATGCTTGTTTCTCACCAGAATATTAAATACCCATCTGTTTTATTATGTATTTGGTAAGTGACTTCAGTCGCCCATGTGTTACTGGGGCCTGTAAGAGAAGCAAAGAATAATAAGTACATAATTCATTCTTTACTTACCACTACTTTTATCGTTTCTTTGCTTAATATTCAGTGAGATCCGCACAGTGGAAGGATGGCGAGATTTGCTCGCAACAGACGAGCAATGTCTCCGGCGGGCCTATTCCCGGTGGTTGCGGGATTCTCAAAAGTCAGGCGGGGAGTCTGACGATAGTGCACGCTTTACACAGGTCCGGACACTTGTGATTGACCTACGGTTCAGGCGCGTACGAGGCCCTCACCTGTAGGGACTTGCTGACGCCTCTAAGCTCGGGTCCCTTAGGTACCAGGGTCTTGGCCACCACTCACCACCTACTACGTGGAGGCCGAGGTCTCGGAGGTTTGACGCTGAGCCGCCAGTGTCTGCAGCCTACCTTGTGCCAGACGTATTGGTTACCCATTCCTCTGGAAAACAAAAGGCAAGGCCGAGAGAGGGAACATGTCGTTTGGGCACCACATGTTTCTCTGAAGCTCTGCCCAGGCATTAGTGATGGAATTTTGGCCACATTCCAACTCACATACTTTGGTCTGTCAAGACTGCAATGGTGCCACTCACAATCTAATAGGCATGTCGTATGGAGGTGACTGAAGGGGGTTGATGTTCGTTTAAGCTGCCTAGCCTCGTAGAAAACATTAGCTGCAAAATCCAACAATTATGAACTTGTCAACAAGGACGATGTAAAGGAACGCCAGCTGGAAAAACAAAAGAGAGGTGTGGGGATTATTTCTTCTGACTTCACATAATACTACTGACTTTACATAATAGCTAGAATGGAACTAGTTAGACCAGCCTCAAGATCGTTCTGCGTGAGAACATTGGGTGTACAAGAGAAGAAGACGATCCAGAAAGTTGGCTAGAGGCGGTAAAGAGACACGGATGAAATGAAAAATGACGTTTGTTGTACAAGTACAAGCAACAAGACAAACGATGAACAGAAAATTACACAGCCTCCTTGTTGCGACGCTTTATGGCAAACTCAGTAGGACACAATTCTGTCATTTAAAACTGTCATTTACTGCCGATATAGTACCTTGCGGTGTTATGGCAGAGGGAGTCTTTGAGCAATTCAAAAGAAGAAAAAGAGCGGCCAAAATAGAGCTTGGCATGAGGGCTCATGGTAATTGGAAGATGAAAATAAAAGCAGAAGAAGAAGTAACCTCAATGTAACTATTTACCATATCTTTTGCAAGCATGAGGCGCTGGGACGTAGTTAAGGGTCAGAGACTGATAAGAGGGAAATCATGGATGGCTCAGGCGGAGGATACGATCAGACAGGTGTGCCCCCTTGGAGAAACCAGGCGAGGAGAGGAGTGGGTCAGAGTGCCAGCCGTGCCAGTCAGACTGTGCAGAGTTGTAATAACATTGAGCCGGGAGTGCAGAGAGTGGCCAGCAGGGGCCACGAAGTGGAAATTCAGCAACTAATTCAGGAACATTCTCGCCCGGGTGATGTGATTATCTACACGGATGGGTCAGTGTTGAGAGGTAGGAGAAGTGCCTGGGGGGGTTCTTGGCACAAAACTAATGGTCGGCGTTTGGTGCAGGAGAGCCCTGGCGTATGATAACACTACATCTAGCTTAAGAATGGAGGTGGAGGCGGTCAGTGCAGCTTTCCGCTGGATAGGAAAACACGATACATACACACATTGTGATGTTACTGACTCAGAAAGCATGCTGAGAAGGGTGAGAACAGGTAGGCTTCGTGCAGAGTGGCTTGCTTCGCTTCGGAGGTCACAGGGGTAGTAAAGACACCACCTGGATCTTTTCTCCTGGGCATGCCGGTGTGCTGGGGAATGAACACGGCGGACAGATTGGCTGGCTCGGCAAAATTTGGTGGAGTATTGATGCATGACAAGGCAGACGTGGTTGCGGCCTTGTGGGAGCACGTGTAACACCTCGGAGGAGCAGATGGAGCACCATGGTCTGGTAAGAATGAGACAACACGAGGTGTGACGAGGGGATCTGGCCGACGCTCGGCAGCTCGGAGGAAAGGCGCGAGACGGACATATAATCAGATTGCTACTGGAACTATTAGTGTTGGAACTCTTCGCTGGCTGCTGAGGATGGAGACGGAGCGCTTACTGGGAATGTCACGAATGCTGTGATGTCGGTTCCTAAATCAATCAATCAATCAATCTTTGCAAGCAGGTTGGAGGTGGACAGATAAATGAAAAGAATAACGTAGGAAGAAGGCCATCAGTATTCGCTAAATGCCAGAAGCCTTTTATGTGTAATTGTACACATTTATTCAAATAAACACTAATATGGAAACTCATCCCCAATATTAAAATTTAATTAAAACATTAAACATTTTATAAATGTGAGAAGCACAGTACACGCTGTTTGCGGTACATAGATCACAATCATGATAGATCGCCAATTTAGCTGTTACACGACAAAAGTCTGGCCAAATAACTAGAAAGTTCCAATATTTGTTTCCCCTTGTACCCTGTTTGCTTCCTGAGAAACGGTCAAAGGAGTCAAAGATACAGAAAGTGAAAGAACAGGTTGGTTAGATTTCTTCATTTTGATTACGGCATATGATTAATTAGTGAGGCCGTGTTTGTATATAATAATTTGTGTTGTTGTAAGCTTAATATTGTACCTGGAGTTAAACCCGTGTGTTGCCGGGGCCCATAAGGGAAGCAAAAGAATAACAACACTGCAGCTACCACGCATGTCGTAAGAGGCGATTTCATGGTTCCGTCGCCCTGCTACTGAGTGCGTGCGTGGCGCGACATGTGAGCTGTGAGTTTCGTGTGAAATGCTTTCGAATCTGCCCGAGGTGTTTTGGAACGTGACTGCATGTTCGGAGCGATGGCAGATGGTTATGTCCCAGAGTTGACCGGTTCTTGCCTATGCAGAAATGCGTGGCTGCTGGGCTTCTGGTTGACTGCCACTGCCATCGACGATGAACTGCATTTCGTGGACTGTGTGACTGAACATCTAGGAAACATCCAGTTGGGAAAATGACTGCCGATTCCAGCAGAAATGAACTGGATGTTTGTGGGGGACTATTGTGTTGACATTCTGGCGGCGGCATTATGCACAGTGTATCTGTGCGGGCTGTTCTTTGTCAAGACTCCTGTCCTTTCCACTTTCACATTGGGCAGTGGGGAGCGTTTTGTGTGATATCACTGGCACAGGAACGGAGTATAATGGGATTGACCCGTTGCTGTGAAGTTGGAACTGCGACTAACTAACTAACTAACTAACCTGGAGTTAATGTTAGCCCCCGTAATAAACATAACAATTCTTCGTAGCAATAATTAGGGAGAACTATCCTTATCACGATTTTAAATTGAGATTTACTAATGAATCCGCCACAGAAGATTGGCCTTGAAATTCAACATCTAATGGTACCTCAATGATGCCTGTATGTCACGTATAAGTAGCGAGAACCGTATACTGTAAACAGACTTCTACCGGAAACCATTTTTTCCGTGCTTGCGCAGAAGGGTTTCGTCGTGTCACACATCATTGACTATTAACATACACTTGTATATCTCATTGGATATATTTAAATAACTCGTGCCATAACGAATTACCATCTACGCTTCCGGTAAAATGGCCAGTCTTATCATTGTGCATATAGCCGGGTTGGTTAGATTTGAAATTGTCTTTGAGATAATTTCACTATTGGCATACCATAAATAATTATAATAATTTAGTTACACGCGATATAGCTATTCGTAATTTTAGTTGCATTTTCGAATTGTGCATGCAAAGATACATAAATTTGGAAAGTTTCATTTAAATATATGGGGACCCTCTGGTAGAAAAAATGTTTTGTTTGCGGACATGATAAACTCCTCTTTGTGATTGTAAATCTACATTGTCGGCTCGCAATAAAAATTTTTTTTAGTACAAGGCATAGATATTGTTAATTTAGTTGCATTTTGAATTGTGCATGCAAAGATACATAAATTTGGAAAGTTTCATTTAAATATATGGGGACCTTCTGGTAGAAAAAAATTAATAATTATTTTGCGGACGTGATTAATTCTCTTTGCGATTGGAAAAATAAATAAATCCTTTAATAAAAATATAGTACTTTCTCATTATGTAAAGATATCATCTCTATTATTATATGATTGCATGTAATTATATAAATATAATTTTACATAAATTATTTAGGAATTGACTGACTATCATGGCAAGGACTGCTGATGATCTCAGATCCCATCTATCTGCGTTCAAAGGAGGATATCCTATAAGTACAGGATACATTGCCCGCCTGCTGGTTGTGGACAATTGTTCTGTACCTGATGTGTTAGGAAAAGTCCAAACCATTGTGGCGACAAATGATCCAGGGAAAAACATATTTTTGCCGACATACTAAAATTCATCTTTGACTTTGCCTTTGGCAGCTATGGAAATCCAAAATGTCGGCACGCGTCTGTGTACAAATTAACTGTTTTTAGTGCAGGCAATAGACAGGCATTAATTTTAGTTGGATGTTCACATTCTGCATCCAATTCTAAGTATATTTGGAAAGTTTCATTGAAATCAAAGCTTGACTTTGGTTGAAAAACATATTTTTGCCGACATATTAAATTCCTCTTTGACTTTGCCTTTGGAAATCCAAAATGTCGGCATGCGTTTCACTTTTTAAAACGTGCAATTCTTCTTCTTCTTCTGCGTTCATCCGGAGTTTTTTTTCGTATGTGATTAGCGTTGTGCCCGTTTACAGCAGAGCTGCGTTCTTGCGCTGTTAGGCCGACACATCCGACTTCTGCGGGCATTTGTTGACCGGGTTAACCTTCCCGGAAACGTGCAATTCGAACTACTACCTTGTGAGCCAATCTCTTTAATTAATGACAAATGTTTAAATGTTTGCATAAAGGAGAAATCTTTTTTTAGAAAAATATAATTTCTCATTATATAAAAACTGTCATTTACTGCCAATATAGTACCTTGCGGTGTATGGCAGAGGGATCTTTGAGCCTGAGGAATAAAGGCCGCCTGGCTAGTGCATTCACCGCGAACTGTGCAGGTTAGGATTTTCTTTTTGCCCCCGACAGAAAAAAATCCTACACCTTACCGAGGGATCGAACCCGGGCCTCCCGAATGAGAGTCCGGCATTCTAGCCTCTCGGCCAGCCGCTCCTCCTCTCATTATATAAAGATATCTATTTTAGCATGAACCATCAGATTTTAAATTTGAGTATTTACTAATGGGACAACCACCGAAAGATAGGCGTTGAGAAACCGAATCTAATGGTACCAAGATGTTGCATGTATGTCAATTAGAAGCGAAGATATGCAACTTTGAGTGTCGTGATCGTAAACACAGAAATTAATTAATATAACTACTAATTAGCGGCCATTTTTATATGCTAATTAGGTAACATTGCATACTATCTAAACAGGATATAACACATATCGTGCGTTGCACAATTCCGCAGAATACAAGATACAACTTGCCAGGGTTTAAAGCTAATAAAAGAATGCTCGTGGTAATTAATTAATATAACTACTAATTAGCGGCCATTTTTATATGCTAATTAGGTAACATTGCATACTATCTAAACAGGATATAACACATATCGTGCGTTGCACAATTCCGCAGAATACAAGATACAACTTGCCAGGGTTTAAGCTAATATAAAGAATGCTCGTGGTAATTAATTAGTATAACTACTAATTAGCGGCCATTTTTATATGCTAATTAGATAACGTTGCATTATATGTAAAAATAGATGACATGAGCAATTAGGCTTCGCTACACCGATCGCTAATGATGTATGGTTGCTAGGATGTTCGTGTATTGTTGCTAAGATGTTCTTTTAAAAATAAACAAGCTACCTAGTAAGAACATACATTTTGATAACTTCTGCTATGACCTTGGTTCGGACACGAAAAAAAGATGTCCAGAGGAGATCTGTTGTGTTAATTTCTGCGTTAATGATCTCGAAGTTGCATATCTTCGCTTCTAATTGACATACATGCATCATCTTGGTACCGTTAGATTCGGTTTCTCAAGGCCTATCTTTTGGCGGTGGTCCCATTAGAAAATACTCAAATTTAAAAATCTGATGGTTCATGCTACTTATAAGTGAAGATATTCACATTTTTGTGAAGGTGAGACACTGAGACGAGTTGCGATTTTTCATACTATTCACCCGTAAGTGTAGCTCTCTAGTATGTCCCATTCCTCCCCCAGCGGGTGTTCATGTGTGTGCGTGCAAGATTGTCTCAAATGGTCGTATGAAAACTGACTTCAAAAATATGTTCTGTCATGTTAAATGATTACAAAATAGTACAAGTGTACAAATAAATTATTAATGATCTTTAAAATTGTGTTCTCTTTAACTTTGTAGGTCAGATTGCACGTTTTGGGTGTTGAAAACTGAAAGTGTACCAGCCAATTCAATCGATACGCGCATGCGCAGTCACCATGGCACATGGCCATTATCATGCCATGCGTTTACCCATTCACAAAAACACGCTACGCCGAAAATGTTCTTTTACATCCACAAAAGAGCTAGTACTGCGATTGAAACTTTCCAGATATATTTACAATTGTAGGCAAAGTTAAAAAATACATCTATAATTGATGCAATTCTATCACACAATGCTAGAATAGTGTTACAAAGGGCACCACACCAGTCAGATCGATATGCACAAAGAACAAAAACGCCTCCGCAGAAAATGTTGTTTTTCTCCACAATTACAGCTAGTACAGCGATGAAACTTTCCTGATATATTTAAAAATTGTGTGCAGAATTCAAAAATGCATGTATAATTGATGCAATTCTATCAGCTACACTACAAAAAAATTAATTACGGTAAGTATGAAATATATTCGTATTTATATAAAAGTTCACGTTTTAAACCAATCGCCGTGCACGGAATATTAAGCCTACCTTTCCTGGAAAACCCAGGATGACATGTGTTATTGTCATGTGAGATTTGAATGAATGAATGACGTCGAAAGAATGCATGGTAAATTAGACAGCGATTTCGGGGCAAGATTTTCAATGGCGATCTGACTCTGTACATGACTTTTGTTTTTACTTCGGGTAATGGCACAATGGAGCACGCTAAATTATTATTATTAATTTAATATAAATAACTTAAATGCGCACGTTCACTGTCTCAGTGACAATAATATAATTAATAATAATATATACTCTTATGTTTACCATTAATACTATTAGTAAATGTATTATTTATTATTGAGGCCAATGAGTAGATACATTCATTATCCCACGTAGCAATTCTTTTGTAGAACGTCTTTCTTATGTCATGCGTAAAGTGAATCGATGCTGTTCTTGATCTTGCTAATTTTTCCGACCTCTTCAGGCTTGTTGCATGCTGCTCCATACCCAACTTGTCTGATTACAGTTTACTATCCAGTGTCAGTCTTCGTGTTTGTAGACTCATGATTATTCTTCCAGGAACAATGTGTTTGTCACTGTTCTTTCCAGATACTGTAAGTAACAGTGTAATATTTAATATGGCCATAATTTAAGATCATATTGCTAACAAAAAGCTACCATAATTGTTAGTTCTAAACTAAAACTACTCAAAGATAACAAGTTAGTGATTTATGTGAAGCAAAAGGCTGAATATTACACATTTTTACAATAACTGAGAAAGAATAGTAAGAAATTGACAGTTCAACAAAGATCCTCTTTGTCATGTCTCTTAGCATCGGCAAAAAAAATATGTTTAAACGTCCTTGATCTTTGGATCAACAGGTTCTCAGTGTAGGTCTGTGCTAAAGGTTTTCCATATTCAGTTGATTATGTTTGTTGGCTTCAAGGGGTTTAAGCCCCGGTGAGGGAGGGTGTTTTCACGTGGATTTCTAGTAACAAAATTTCCCATGTCTCAGGATAGTGAGATTGGATGCCCATGTGTTTTGTTGCACACGTAAAAAAAATCCCTTGACAGTTGGAAATGGAAAAAGAGTAGCCTAACGATGCTGCCCGGGAAAATTTTGAGTTAAAACTACCCTAAGTATTTCAGGATCCTCACCGGTGCTATGGAGTTTGTGCACTGAGCTGAGATTCTCCAGACTCAGGCTTGAGTTTAAGAGTAGAACAGAGCACTTTTGGGTTACACCTGTGTGCCGTGATGTTGATCTGGTCAACTAAACTAAACTAAACTATTTTCACGTCTGCCACCTTTACTTTCCAGGACATCTTCTGCTACCCACTTAAGTAGGCTGGGTCAACCTGAGTGTCCAGGTAGTTAAAAAAAATCAGCCTCAGGGGTATTCGAACATATGACCACGTGCGACAGGCACATTTTCTAGTCAGTGTGCTACTGCAGCTTCTTTAAACCTTTAAAGACGGCGGGGCCGATATAGTGGCCGTGACGTCACCACACGGTCATAGTGAAAAAACCGATTAGGCCGATCCCGTTGTAAGAACTGCTTTGATTGGTTTGCTTTTAATAGTACAGACCAATCAAATGCTCCTTGCAATCGTCAGCCATTTTAGCCGCCATATTCCGTTTCTAGCTTGATTCAGACAAGTGGACATGATTTTGTGCAGTTTTTCCGAAGTAACCCATTTTTTCGTGGATTTTTGAGTTCTAAATGGCCAGCTTTGAACCTGAAGACGTACTAGCATTGACTAGCTCTGATAGTAGCGATTTTGTCAGTTCAGGACTGTCAGATAATGACATTAGTGATTCAGAAAGTGCCCATGAGGATTTTCAACCTCGTGTCCCCGTAGTTTGTTTTGTGGAATAAGAAGATCGTTTTATCTATACCCTTTCATGGCAATGGCCGGACCAAAAAACATTTCACCAGTTGATAGCCAACCTATTACAGATGTCAATAGGGGACTTCATAGGTGTTGTTTATTTAACCATAAGTGTTTAAAATTATTCTAAAGTGGTGTAGGTATTCAATGAGGAAATTTTAGGTGAGTACCATTTTTTAAAAATATTTAGTACCAATTCATACATAGTGGTAGTATGAAATTTCCAATATTTTATTTTTCACAAAATACAAATGAGGTTATCAAATTTGCGTAAACATGAACAAAACAACTTCAATCATACACAGAAATAAACTTTACTATATCCTCTTTAAGAATATATATACTTGTATATATCTATATAGGGTTCTAATATTTTTTTGTGAATTTATAAAATTGTCACTTCAGTCATTTCTGTACTCCAAAACCTAAATTTTGCCCAATGTGTTCCGTCCCAAAAGGGTTTAAAGCAGAAAGGTGACCTAAAAAAAATTGGATAAGCAAGTATGTAGATACTGTAAATCATTGGCACCTTACCGTCTTGACAGACGATAGTTTGTGCTTCAAAAAGGCATAATAACTTTACCTATGGCGGTAGCGAATGTGACTGATAAGGCCAATTCGTCGCTTGTAAATGTTCCGTTCACAGTGGGTGCATGTGAACACGTGGTTATTTCCACCATCATGCACCATCTTACGTCTCACACGCTCGGTGTGTGACTTATCTGCAATACTTTTCTCCTTTGTCTTTATTCCATTTCTGATGTTTGCCCTCCATGCAACACGTTCAGCGGCGACTTGCTCCCAATGTGCATTATCAATGCCTGTATCAATCATGTCCCGCTTACACACATCTTTGTATCGTAGTAGAGGCCGACCCTGAGATCTCTTACCCATCTGTAATTCACCAAAAAAGATGTCCTTTGGTACTCTACCATCATCCATCCTCCTAACGATGTCCTATCCATCTAGTCTACGAAGACTGAGCATGGAATAAACCGTCACACAACCTGATCTTTCCAATACTTCAGTATTTGTGATTTTGTCTTGCCACTTAATACCCAAGAATTCTTCGCAGACACCGCATATGAAAGCTGTTTAAAACGTTTCTCTTGTGTGAGTAAGTTGTCCAGGTTTCACTGCCATAAAGAAGAGTACTAAGGACACAGGCTTGATAGACAGGACTTTTGTTTTTGGCAGTAAGCTTCCTATTCTCCCAGACTCTTTTTCTTAACCTGTTCATTGTTGTTGCTCCTTACCAATCCGGATGTTGATTTATTGATCTAGGATTAATTTGCTATTTACCACTGAGCCTAGATATGTCAAAATGGTTCTACCATCTCTAGTTCGGCGTCATCAATAAAGATTGATGGTACCCCATGTGCACCTTTGTGACAGAATCTGTGTCTTCTTTTTGCTAATTGTGAAACCAAATTCAGAACAAGCATTGGAGAATGCAGATAGTAGACATTGTAATTCTTCCTCAGAGTGGGTCGTAACTGCAGCATCATCTGCAAAAAGCACTCTCTGATCAGTACCCTCTAATTTTGGTCTTGGCCTCAATCTCTGAGCATTGTAGAGGCCGCCATCTGAGCGTGAGTGAATGTATCACCATCCTGATCACGAAAGGCATATTTCAGTAGAAGTGAAAAGTATATTCCAAAGAGGGTGGGAGCTAGTACACAACCTTGCTTAACCCTTTTAGGACGGAACAACATTAGGCCAATTTTAGTTTTCCCTATGAAGAAGACGGAGCCATTTTTTGGAGTACAGAAATGACTGAAGTGACAATTTTATAAATTTAAAAAAAAATATTAGAACCCTATATAGATATATACAAGTATATATATTTCTTAAAGAGGAATATAGTCAAGTTTATTTCTGTGTATGATTGAAGTTGTTTTGTTCATGTTTATGCAAATTTGATGACCTCATTTGTATTTTGTGAAAAATAAAATATTTCATAACCAATATGTATGAATTGGTACTAAATATGTTTAAAAAAAATGGTACTCACCTAAAATTTCCTCATTGAATACCTACACCACTTTAGAATAATTTTAAACACTTATGGTTAAATAAACAACAACTATGAAGTCCCTATTGACATTTGTAATAGGTGGGCTATCAACTGGTGACATGTTTTTTGGTCCGGGACATTGCCATGAATGGGTATAGATAAAACGATCCTCTTTATTCCCAATACACAAAACTACGGGACACGAGGTCGAAATCCTCATGGGCACTTTCTGTATCACTAAAGTCATTATCTGATAGTCTTGAACTAACAAAATCGCTACTATCAGAGCTAGTCAATGCTAGTATGGTCTTCGGGTTCAAAGCTGGCCATTTTAGAACTCACAAATCCACGAAAAAATGGGTTACCTCGGGAAAATAAGCACAAAATAATATCCACTTGTTTGAATCACTCTAAAAACGTCACGTAAAGGCAAAAATGGCTGCTGATTGCAAGGAAGCATTTGATTGGTCTGTACTATTAACAGCAAACCAATCAAAGCAGTTCTTACAACGGGATCGGCCGAATCAGGTTTTTCACTATGACCGTGTGTTGACGTCAGGGCCAAAATAACGACCCGATCGGGTTATAAGGGTTAACTCCACTCTTGATTTCAAACTCTTCAGAAGTTGCACCATCAAACTTGATTGACATCAAACTTCCACACATGCCTGTGTGGAATGATTCCACAATGGACAGAAGAGTTGGTTGGCAGCCAATCTTCTTTAGTGCCTTGAACAGACCCTCACGACTGACCAAATCAAATGCCTTTGTGAATACTGTAAATAGGAATAAGGAAAATGTGGCAACAGATGAGCAGTAACTATATCCATCCATCCATCATGTGCCATGCCGATAAGCTTGGGCGGTCATGTTTCGCCATATCACTCGATCACCAGAGTCGTGGATCAACTACGTATTCCTGTCTTGATCATGCCTTGTGGCCAAGCCATCCAGGTATTTACTTCTTGACCTTCCCTTTACGATTTTCGTTTGTTTCTTGAAGAACTTTGTTCATTGCTTTTTCTGTCTGTCCATTGATTTTTGTTTTGCATTTTCCTCAGAAAACCACATCTCCACAGCATCAGATGTTTTTCAGTCTCTGCTCATCCACATTTCATATACATACAACAGCAGTGGTTTTATGTAGCAACTCAACACTTTTTCACGTCACGTTGCAGTTGACATCTTTTTATTGGGCAGTATGTTTTCATCTTGCAAAAGGCTACCTTCACCATGGCGATTCTTGTTCTTAATCTCTTCAAGGCAACTCCCATCAGATGTTACATAACTGTTCTGAGATAACTGTACCGATTCACTTGTTTAAGAATATGGCCCATTTACTTTTATATTACATTGTTAGTTAGTTAGTCGAAGTTCCAACTTCACGGCAACTGGGTCGTCCCCAATATGCTCCATTCCTGTGCCAGGGAATATCATACAAATGCTCCCACTGTCCAGTGTGAAAAGTGGAATAGACAGGAGTCTCGGCAATCCTAACAGCCTGCATGGGTACATTGTGCATAATTCCGCCGCCAGAATGCCAACACAAATGTCATCCATGAAAACCACAGTTCATCGTCGATGGAATCGGCAGTCACCAGAAAGACCTCATTGACCCGGGTTTTCTCACATGGCTTGGTCTTTTTCCTGCAGGGCGACCCACCGAAAGTGTCGCATAAAGCACGAAACTCCGCAGCTTCAGCGCTGACTCCCAGGAGTCTCCTGAAAAATTGCACTCGTGAACCGAAAAGGCAAATCAGTCAATTCAGCAACAGCCAGGTAGCCTTTGTTCCGAACATGCAGGTCACTGTACATATTACATTGTGGTATTTCCTTCGTCCCAGTGACGACTATAATCTGTGTCTTCTTACAATTCAATTCTAACCCTAATTGTTCACTGTGTGCAACAACCTGCATCTACTAAATGTTGCAGGTCCTGTTCATTGTCTGCAATCAAGACTATCATCTGCATATCTAACGTTATTGATGTATCGTTCCCCCAATGATGATTCCTTCCATATCTTCTATATTTCTGAAAATATTTTCACTGTATAGGGAAAAAGATCTGGAGACATTACACATCTCTGTCTCACACCTCTCTTAATAGTCTGATATTGACCTACTTCATTATCAATTCTTATGGCAGCTTGTTTCCAATATATGTTTTTTATAAGTTGAAGGTCTTTCCCATCATTTTGTGATCTTCAAGTATCTTTATCATGTTGATATGTCTTACTTTATCAAAAGTTTTTGTGTAGTCATTAAAGCAAAGATGTAGATCTTTTTTAACTGCTATGGAACGTTCAGTTACTGTTCTCAGTATATACACAGCATTTACTCTACCCTCCTTGCCTTCTACAAACCCACATCGTTCTATTTCAGGTTATATTTTCTTCCTAATTATTTGCATGATAATTCTTAGCAAAATGTTCGTGATATGACTAATTATATTAGCATTTTCTATCGTGCCGTGACCCGAAATTGAACCAGAAGTTATTTACAGTCACCACAGACTTTTCCATTGCGTTGTCAAAAATGGCTTCTGCAAAACCCATTCATGCTTCCCACGTCATTCATTCATTCAAATATCATGTGACAATAACAGACGTCATCTGGGGTTTCCCAGGAAAGGTCAGTTTAATATTCTGTGCACAGCGATTGGTTGAAATTATCATAGCTTTTTAATACATTAAATTATTTGCTGTAAATTAAGTAATTTTATTTTTTAAAGCTTGTGTACTTAACTGTACAACATTTTTAGATGTATATTCGAATTCTGCACCCATTTTTACATTTATGTGGAAAGTTTCATTGATTATGGTCAATTATGGCGGCACCAAAACATTATTTCCGCTCACATGTTTCGTCTTTGTTCATGGAAAGCAAAGATGGTGGCCGACGTGAATACCGATCGCAATCGGATAACATCCTGCAATTTGAACTACTAAACTTAAAGAGAATACACATTTAAAGATTATTAATAATTTATGGGAGAACGTACCGGGCACTGCTCTTTCTGAGGCCTCGCTTGAGACCGATGTTGTCTGTCTAAATGATGCGACACCAACTAGGCAGGTAATGAGTCCGGGGGAGCATTTTGTGTGATATTCGCTGACACAGGAACCTCGACTAACTACGGTAACTAACAGACAGTCATTTTACACACAGTGTATTTGATAGCGTGAGATAGAGGGATTGAAAGATGGAGAGAGTGACTTAATGGGTGAAATAGTGATTGCGAGTGAGAGAAAGAGAGTGAGAGGGATATGTTAGTGTGTATATGTGTGCGCGCATTGTTTGTGAGTGTGTGTGTATATTGGTGACAATAGAGAGAGACAACGTCATTATGTGTCTGTACAGAGAGACAACATCATCATGTGCCGATTGCTGGGGAGCAAGCAGTGGAATTATCGCGTATCGGAATCGATGAATCCAATAGATGTCTTTGTTGAATGTGAATTTTAATTGCCGTATAAAATATCACCCCTGAATCAGCAAAGTTTCATCGCTAAACTTGCTCGAATTGTGGTTGAAAAACAGATTTTCAGCGAAGATGTGACTTCGTGAATTGGAAATCAAATCCACAGGTCATGACGGCCGCCGCATATCGATTGCGCTACACTTTTCAACACACAAAACGTGCGATTTGACCTACTAAAGTTAAAGAGAACACAAGTTTAAAGATTATTAATAATTTATTTGTATACTTGTACTATTCTGTAATCATGTAACATGACGGAACATATTTTTGAAGCCAGTTTTCATATGGCCGTTTGAGACCATCTTACACGCACACACACGCACACCCGTTGGTGGAGGTAATGGACACATTGGAGAGTTCTCATTACGGGTGAATAGAATGAGAAATCGCAACTCGTCTCACCTTCACAAAATTGTGAATATCTTCACTTATAAGTGACATACAGGCATCATTGAGGTACCATTAGATTTTGAATTTCAAGGCCTATCTACTGTCGTGCTCTCATTTGTAAATACTCAAAATTAAATTGATGATGGGACTCGCTAAGTTGTATGTTGGGTGTAATCTTTGTAATTTAGTATATAAAGCTCTTTTAAATTTTATTTTAAATTTTGCTCCAACGAGGAAGTGGTCGCTGTGGCACTCAGCTCCTCTATAACTTCTAACTTGTTGTGTTTGATGCATTTCTGTTGTTAATTAAAATGATCTATTTGATTATAGGTTCTCTTGTCACATGATTTCCAAGTTTGTTTGTGTATATCCTTTCTTTGTAGTCTGGTACTGCTAATCTGCAGTCCTTTGGCTTCTGCCAGGTTAATGACTCTCCATCCATTATCATTTGAAGTTGTATGTAGGCTTTCATACCGGCCACTTTTTTATGAGTTTGCTCTCTACCTATTTTTGCATTGAAGTCTCCCAGCACAATCAGGATGTCCTGTTTGGGGGTTTCTTCTATGACATCTTCCAAATCATTATAAAAGTCTTCTTTAACGTCATCTTTTTCCTCTTCAGTAGGTGCATGTACATTAATCATTGTTATATTTTTCCATTTACCTTTTATTCGTAATTTACTAATTATGTCATTAACAGCTTTAAAGTTTAGAACGTTCCCCCATAGCTCTTTTTTGAGACAAAACCTGTTCCTAATTCATGTTTATTTTGGGTGTTTCCTCCATATATTACAATAATTCCATTTTGCTCTAAAGTATCCTCTCCTGGCCACCTTATTTCTTGAATTGCTGTTATATCCATTTTATACTCAACCAGCTCCCGGGTTAATTCTTCGGCCACTCCAGCTTGATATAGTGTCCGTACATTCATGTTCCAAATCTCAAAGTCCTTTAACGTTCCAAGGTCGATGTCCAAATAAGTCAGTCCGAATTCGAGGCTCATGTATCTGTTTCGTAACAAAATGGTTTTTACAAAGGTGGGGATGTTAAACCCCACGCTCCAACCCCCAACCTGGAGGACCAGGGTGTTTTTCTTTGTCTGTTCTCTACCCTTTGACCTGTCCGGCTTGGGAGGCCCTGCTGGTAGCTCGCTACCGCCGGCATAGCTGTCAGGGTCATTGAGAAACTCAAGCTCCCCCACCACGACAAGGTGGAAACACCATCGGGGGAGTTTGAAATGTAGATGTATAGGAAAATTTGTGAGACAAATAGCATGGAAGAGAAAATGACAAGTAAAGAAGTCTTAAGCAAACTAAAATGAATAGAGAATTACTATATGAGATCAAGGTAAGACAAATGTTTTGGGCAGACAAAGTAACATAATACCTTATGGAGGAATGGGTGGATGACAGATGTGCAAGAGGAAACAAAAGTTTAATGGGAGAATAAGTAATAGACTGGAAAAAGGATGTTAGACTGCGCCATCATTATAAAAGACAGAATGCTGGAGATTCATTGCTACCAACCTGTGTTGTGAAGCTAGCAACTGATATGATGTGATGTATAGAGGTTTATCTGTTTTAGCTTGTTTTAGTGTGTGATTTTTGCATGTGGATTAGCTTTTCTTATTACCAATGTCCCTTACCGTCCGGCAAACCAACTCCAATTTCAGAGGTACTTGTAATTTACATCCCCAAGTCAAGGACAGGAAGTCATTTTAGTCCAACGGAATGGTGTAGGGGTTGAACAGCTACCTCGGCATCAGCACACCGGAAGGTTAAGAGTGAGCACTCTCATACATTTGATCATGTCTACTTAAACAATCTACCCTCTGGAGATTTGAACTCACCACCATTGGGTTGGCAGTCAAGTGCACACTGATTATTGTAAATTGTTGATGTAGATATCACAATACTCCTGAATAGACTTCTGTGGGGATAACAAACTCCACATTCAAACAATATCAGTGACAAGGCACTTAGTATCTCAACCAAACTATTATTCATCTTTTCACTTTATATGATATAACTGTGATGAGGTCAGCAAAATATGCCAGGCATGAAATCATCCACAATATTGTTAATGACATCTTTGTATAAATTCACTAAGGGAATACATTGTTTTGATCTGTTCAATAAGTCAGCTTTTAGCAACTGAATGTTATTCTTAGGGAGTCTCCATGGCAAAATGGGCTGCTGGCCTTCTCTTTGAAGGTCACGGGTTCATTGTCATCAGGTTCATGTGTGTATTTTTGGGGGGAGGCTCCAGGGGGGTCATCACTGAGACCAGCTTGAGACAGGATGGGTTATGTCTGAGACCAGCTTGAAACAGGCTGGGTTAGGTTTGATACAGGCTGGGTTATGTCTGAGTCTATGTTTATTCTGTGAAAGCTAGTTTGTAATATAGCTGCTGGCTGTGTTCTGAGTTTGAAGAGGCTTGGGAAGGTAAATGGTCCTGTTATCTCAGAAATGTAATGGAAGTGTGAGCATGTTAACATTTCTTATTAGTATAATAGTATCTGCTATGAGAATCACTCACTGGAACTTTGCCGTGTTGACAGATGATAATCACTCACGGGCACTTTGCCGTGTTGACAGATGATAATTTGCTACTTAGTGCTTCAAAAAAAAAAATGGCATAACTACAACCCATGGTGATAAGACCAGGTATGGAGCTATACCTCACTATAGCACAAAGCCTGGGCTGAATGAATTGTAGAGACTATGTGTTGCCTATGCAGCATGATCCCTCTCTCAGCCTGCCTTCTCTATAGCAAAGGTAACACTAATACATTAGGAACAAGACAAGCTGCAGAAGCTGTCATATCAGTAAAGCAATGCTCCAACTATCCACCCATCAGAGCTTCAATCCTAGACCAGTTTGCGACTATGAGACTACTGTTACTGTTATTATTAAAAAATTACCGCCATACTGCTATTCAGAGTAGCTTCTAAAAGTTCCAGGAATTTGTTTACGAATCAGTAACAATACAATCATTTCCAATGTGAAAGCAATAGTGGCTTATATAGTCAGGAACAAATAATTCAAATATAATGTTTCTAGAGATTTTGCACACTTGACTTCAGGCTTTTAGAATCCTGTAGGAAATTAAATATTTCCTTTGAAGTAAGGAAACCCATTGCAATAATACAATCATTTATACTACATTTCCTTCAGAATAATTTATTTATGTGACTTGCATCCTTGAAACACTGCTCACTCAACATAATTTTGAGGTGAGGGAACACAGAAAAACTAATGATGCTATGTGCACAACACAAACTTCTGTCACTTTGGTTATAGAATAAATGAGGTTACAGCGGCAATATTGTTTCATCATGGTCACTATCATCTTATAAAACTATAATTTCCAAGACAGAATGAATTATTCAAGCCAGAGTCGATTACTCCTGGAGCTGTGTGAAGCTGCCTGATATTTCTTCTTGGTCTGGGATGTTATTGATGGTTATTATATTGGTTTACAACCATATGAATGTTGTCTGTCTGCCCCCAGGCTGGAGTATCTCATAGGTTATAACCTCTGGCTCAAGTTGACTTTGTCCATTTACCATGTTGACTGCATTGTTTGTCAAATAAAGAATTATTGAAAACTCCCTTATTCTGGTGTAGTGGGTCTTGGTTCAAACATCAAGCCTTCCAGGATGAGAGTAAAATAAACTTAGTTCTAGTTCTTCGGTGACATCTGTGTAGGTCTCTTGAATTCCTGTGATATCTGATGGGATGTTGAGAAGCTGTTCGAAATACTGCTTCCATCTTATTAGGATCGTGTTTTTGTTCACTTATTGGTTTTCCATTTTCGCGTTAATTATTTCAGTTGGGTCAAAGGGTTCTCTTCTGGTTCACATTGCACTTATCTTTTTTGTAGAAGTTTCTAGTTGCCTCCTTGTAGTTTTTATTTAGGGTTTCTCCATACTCTTCCCAGTCTTTTTGTTTTTCCCTCTTTACTATTCTACTCACATGTCTTCTCGCTATTCTATATTCTCTGTAATCACACTCCTGTTTGCTTTTCAACCACTTTTTATATTTTTCCTTTTTTTCTTTTACCGCTTTCTTTACTTCTGCGTTCCACCAACTTGTTATTTTCTTTATCCGTGTTTTGCGTTTTTTCGTGGTTCCGCATGTTATTTTTGCAGTATTTAAAATGCTTGATTTGAACATCTCCCATTCTTCTTCCACTGTTTTTCTTTCTGTAGGTAATTTTACAAAGAGTTCAGTTCTTTCTCATAATTTTCCCTTACTGCCTCGTCTTTAAGGTTTTTTAAGTTTATTGATTCGCATGACATGTATTTTCCTGCTCTTTGTTTTCTTCTTCTGATGGTTCTTATTGTAGCAACGACTGCTTTATGATCTGTGTTTATACTGAAATTGGGCACTGCCCTTGCAGTCTAATATATTTCTCTTTCTGTTATTTCTTGTTAATATAAAATCAATTTGGCTTTTATTATCTAGATCGTTCCATTTATACCAGGTGTATACTTGTGAATCTTTATGTTTATAGAATGTGTTTGTTATATAGAGGTCGTTTTGGCTGCAAAGCTCTATCAGTCTACTTCCGTTATCATTCCTTTCATTTTGCTGATCTCCAAATGCTCCCAGATGTTTTTCTATGCCCACTCTGTTATGTCCTAGTCTTGCATTGAAGTCTCCCATAACTATGATGTTGTCCTGCTTATCTATTTTATTTAGCACGTCATGTATGTCTTCGTAGAAGTCCTCGCATTCTTGCTCATTATTGTTTGCATTACATGGTGCGTATATCTGTACATATGTTGTAATTGTTTGTTCTTTTATTCTTACTGTTATGATTCTTTCTGATATATATTTTATTTCTAGTATTCCTCTTGCCAGCTGTGGTTCGATGACTATTCTCACACGGTGTCTTGCCCTTTCTTGCTGTTCTACCCCAGAGTAAACAAACGTGTAACTGCGATGGAGCTCCTTGCATCCTTTCCCCTTTGTTCTGGTGTCCGCTATTCCCATCAGTCCAATTTTCCTCTCCTCCATTGTTTCTATAAGCTCTTCTTCTTTACTATTGAAACCACAGACGTTCATTGTGCCTATTTTTTGAATCGCTGATCTATCTCGTAGTCCATTAACATTGCCGGGTCGATAGCCGTTTGGGTCAGTCCGTTTATACTTCTTAGTTTTTCTACGAGCAGTATGAAGATCCCCTGCCGGCTTGCTAGGCCAGTCGCAGGTTTAGGACACTAATCTGACCACAGGGAGTCCATCCCCTATGGCGAGCCATAGCCCCGTTAGCCCATGAACTCGCAGTCATGGTTGCCCGGTCTGCACCACGTGGAGGTGGGGTTGACTTGTGTAGTCTGCGGGTCATCGGCAGGTTACTAATTTTCGCTCTTCACCCCTCCTGGGAGAGGCTAGCCGATCCTAACCCTGCTGACTGCAGGGCCAGGCGCATTCCACACCTTACAGACAGGGATATGTCATCAATATAGCTGATCCAGAAAACCAGTGACTGAGATCTGCGGAGATGGACGAACGGCTACGCCAACTGGCAGTGCACATGATGATGAGGACATTGAGTTCTACTGTTGAAAATAATATGGTTCACAATCCATGGGAAAAAAAGAGAACACTCAAGAAACAACTACATACCTCAGTCATGCTAAAATGGTGTGGATTCAGATGTATGTATAACATATGAATTGCTGAGAATGTGGGGATTGGCTTAGTGTGATAAGATTTCACCACAGCTCCCATGACTGCCTAACCAAGTGATGATGAATGTTAAATACTTCTACGTACGTTATTGTCAGACTGTCTGACTGAGGGCTTCGAGTTTGATAGTAATGCTTGGAATTTGACCAATCAACGCGGCAACTCCGATCACTCGGTCTTCTCCACTTCAAGTTGAACATAGTCAAATGCAGCCTTTGCTCTCTTAGGGAGTACTTTTAGAAATGCCTTCTACGTGTTGAAAGGTCAATTATCAAGACTTCTAGGACGTCCAAGAGTTTACGTCAACACAGAGCAGCCACTAAAGCTAGCTTCCACCCTCTTTGGAATATAATTTTCACTTCTACTGAAATATGCCTTTCGTGATCAGGATGATGGTATATACATTCACTCACGCTCAGATGGCGGCCTCTACAATGCTCAGAGATTGAAGGTCAAGACCAAAATTAGGAGGGTACTGATCAGAGAGTTGCTTTTTGCAGATGATGCTGCAGTTACGACCCACTCTGAGGAAGAATTGCAATGTCTACTATCTGCATTCTCCAATGCTTGTTCTGAATTTGGTTTAACAATTAGCTAAAAGAAGACACAGATTATATCACAGGGTGCACATGGGGTACCATCAATCTTTATTGACGACGCCGAACTAGAGATTGTAGACCATTTTACATATCTAGGATCAGTGGTAAATAGCAAATTATCCCTAGATCAGGAAATCAACATCCGGATTGGTAAGGCAGGAACAACAATGAACAGGTTAAGAAAAAGAGTCTGGGAGAACAGGAAGCTTACCGCCACAACCAAAGTCCTTGTCTATCAAGTCTGTGTCCTTAGTACTCTTCTTTATGGCAGTGAAACCTGGACAACTTACTCACACCAAGAGAAACGTTTAAACAGCTTTCATATGTGGTGTCTGCGAAGAATTCTTGGTATTAAGTGGCAAGACAAAATCACAAATACTGAAGTATTGGAAAGATCAGGTTGTGTGACGGTTTATTCCATGCTCAGTCCTTGTAGACTTAGATGGATAGAACATCTTAGGAGGATGGATGATGGTAGAATACCAAAGGACATCTTTTTTGGTGAATTACAGATGGGTAAGAGATCATAGGGTCGGCCTCTACTACGATACAAAGATGTGTGTAAGCGGGACATGATTGATGCAGGCATTGATAATGCACAGTGGGAGCAAGTCGCCGCTGAACGTGTTGCATGGAGGGCAAAGATCAGAAATGGAATAATGACAAAGGAGAAAATTATTGCAGATAAGTCACACACCGAGCGTGTGAGACGTAAGGTGGTGCATGATGGTGGAAATGACCACGTGTTCACATGCACCCACTGTGATGTGTAACAGTAAGGGAGGAGTACTGGGGTATTATTAGAATCTAGTGGGAAACAGATACAGCACGATTGAGCATCGAGAGTGAAAGGGAGAGAGATGCTCAATCGTGACGTATTGGGTTGGCAAGGGCAGTTAAGATCCGGCCTTTGACTTGAGTGGAAGTTAACATCAGACCTTTGTCATCATATACAAATAAACGTTATATCAACAAGAAAACAACATGCCTTCGAGTTCTTATACACTGGTATAGGACACGAAATGGTGCCGCTTAACCACGATACTGGATTTGGCCGTCCGGCCACCAAGCAGAAGTACTAGGAAACCTTCAAAGGAATCCAGACCAGACTGCCTAAACAAGAAGGTATTTAGGAACAGACGTTTTCTCAAATCGGTTTTGTCAAGGTCGGGAGACGCTTGTTGTTGTTCCATGCTCCGGTCAATTAACTCCTAGAAACGGTTTCGGCACGTGGTGGAGCAGCCAGTGAAAGGATGCCCAGTAAAATTCTGTATCAGTTCAGTAATCTGCAAATAAAGAGGCCCGAAGGCTGTGGTAACCCTGAGCAAATAATTTGTCAATCATGTAAACTTCTAGAACTTTAACGTCATCAAAGGGCTTTCCAGAGCCGTTGTCTGAACTTTAACGTCATCAAAGGGCTTTCCAGAGCCGTTGTCTGAACTTTAACGTCATCAAAGGGCTTTCCAGAGCCGTTGTCTGAACTTTAACGTCATCAAAGGGCTTTCCAGAGCCGTTGTCTGAACTTTAACGTCATCAAAGGGCTTTCCAGAGCCGTTGTCTGAACTTTAACGTCATCAAAGGGCTTTCCAGAGCCGTTGTCTGAACTTTAACGTCATCAAAGGGCTTTCCAGAGCCGTTGTCCTAAACTTTAACGTCATCAAAGGGCTTTCCAGAGCCGTTGTCTGAACTTTAACGTCATCAAAAGGGCTTTCCAGAGCTGTTATCTGACTTTGGCGTTATCAAGGGGCTGGTCATGGCCGTTATCTGAACTTCAGCGTTATCAAAGGGCTTCCCATAGCCTGATCTGAACTCTAGAGTTTCAAAAAGGGCTTACCATAACCTGAGTTTTGCTAATTTCAAATCGCCAGCCACTTACGTTGTCGCTATCATCAACACGTCCGATGATGTACCCCCACCCGGGGTGAAAACAAAGGCTACAAGTCTCAGATGGGACCCAACCAGGGGTTGAAGATAATCCCGGCATCCCTAGAGAAGTGACGAAATTACCTCGGGGAAGAAACAGACTACCTGAACTCCGCGACTAATTTTCAGCTGAGACAGGCTCCTGGTGATCGAACGAAATCTGACGCTGAGGCGAGGAAGCTGAGACAGGCTCCTGGTGATCGAACGAAATCTGACGCTGAGGCGAGGAAAGTACGGGCTTGAGTCAGGAAACAAAAAGAAGGTGAAATTGTGTGGTACCCAAACCTAGAAACTAACAGTAGTTTTAAAAAAAAAACAAGTGAGTGTATTCCTTAAATTAAGAAGTTGAAATTGTGTGGTTCTTTGCTTGCTTTGTTTCAATATATTTCAGCGTGGCGGAACAGGACACCTTAGCACAGGTTTAGCTCTGTTTAGGAATATTTCAGCAGGGCAGATTCATCACGACACAGTTGAGAATTATTTCGGCTGAGATAGCATAAAGAGTAAAAATGTACCTGAGCAGAGACTTAGGACGCGTGACTGCATGGTTAGGAGAATTAAAGGTGGCAGTCAGCGAGGTAGAATGTTTCGTACACTGGTTACAGAGTAATGTAAGAGGTAATGAGATAAAAAGGAACAACAAGAATAGCCGAGGACAGCCACTAGTTGATGAAAATAGAGGGCAGTATAGAAGCATTTATGTTAGTCCAAGGATGACTAGGGTTAGGAGCTGGTACAATGATCAGAGATACAGAAATGGGCATGAGAGAGATTGTTCTAGGAGTTGGCCATCCTATACTGTAAGCGCTAGAAAAAAACGTGACAAATGGTTTGAAAAAAAGACAAAGACAATATCTAAACTCAGGTGTAAGAGACAGAGTTGAACCTGTAAATAAAATACAGACTAGTCCTAAAATGGTTGCGAATGTGACTAGTAGACAGGAAAAGAAGACGACGGTATTAGTAAGGAAAAGAAACCGAGAGACACAGACGCAGGCAGGTAATACGATAGAAAATTGTACACAGACTCAGGTAGATACAGTAGAGAAAAAGGTCCAGGTACAACCAGCCAGCAAGATAACAAAGGGAACTCAAAACTGACTTAATAGAGACTCAGTCAAAACCAACTCATCTGACTAAGGGAGACAAGGTTGAAGTTAGGAAAGATGGACAGACGAGGACCAAGAATGAAAGAAAGCCAATGAAGAAAAGTATTAAGGAAAGAAATAGTAGGATTGTAAATAGGGGTAGTGCCATGTCAAGTTCTTCAGCTATAGACAGGAAACTAATTCCCAAATGGTGTAGGAATATTAGCTGTCAGAGTTCAAGTTACAGAGAAGATATTCCTACAGCCGAATATTATAGTGATGCTGAAACAGATATTATTACTGATGATTCAGAGAATGAGAGAGCTGCACTACAAGCAGATCCTGAATCGAAGCGTGATGTACCCTCATACGGAGTAGTGACTGGTGGACAGACGGACAGAGTTTTGGTTAGTGACTATGTAGAACTAGATACTGGATTATATGACAAGAAAGTAGGGAAGGCTAAGGGACGAAGACCGAGAAAGAGAAAGAAAGTCAGACGTTTTAAAGATGACTATGAGAATAAGGCCGACGTGTTTGCAGTAAACTATAATGAGTCTGATGAAGGAACTATTATTAGTGTGTCATCTGAAGACGAGATGGGAAGGTATAAAACGTTACGTAAGGTACACAGGAAACAGTGAGCAGACTGACGCAAATAAAGGAAATAGAAAGAACTCATTTAAGAAGAAGAATAGTGGTGAGACAGTTAGCGGGAATTTACTCAACGATAGAAAGTGACTTAAGTAAAATAGAAGACCTTAGGACCTTAAGACCTGAGTATTTTAATAAGTTGACAACAGATAGTGAAGATGACATTATAAGTGAAAGACGGGTTAATGTATTGAAAGACAGTGAAGTGTTTAACTTGGACACACTCTATAACGGTTAAATTTCCTGGGGTGAGGAAGGAAAATGGAATAGTTTTGGTGTATGAGAAGAATTGCGGTTTGAGCATATAGGTATATGAGCTGTCTGGCATAGGCAGATGAATTTTGTTGGTGTAGTATCACATGGTACAAAATAGTCGAGGGTGTTGTTGAGGATAGAGAGTTACGGCAAATGATATTCCACGTGGATTACGTAATACAGGATATCGTCTGTTTGGTTACGATGTAGGGAGAGTAAATTAAGTAAAATAGGGTAGATTCAGGACAGAATTAGTAGAGGGCGAGAGATAAATTAAGTATGAATGTTCGTATTAGAAGTGGTTTGACTCAGAGCTATGACGTGATGTCCGAGATAGTTTTGCAGTATTGTTGACAGGTGAACCGAGAGTGTCTGGTGAGGAGATATAGATTGAGGAGGTACTGAGTATCCTGTGTGTAAAGTAGCCAGTTGAACACGAGAATATTAAGAGTAAAAGACTGTAGAAGTGGATGCTTAGAAATATGAGTGACGTCCTGCTTGCGGAGAAAGAAGAAAGTTGTTGTGTGGAGAAGTATAGAAAATAGTACGAAAGTGACCTGTTGGAATGAAGTTTGTTTAAGAGATAGTAAATACTGCCTGTGAAAGCGCTTTCAATATAAGTTGCGAGAGGTATGTAGGGTCTGACCTGCGTATAGAAGTGACTGATTGAGTAAGTAGAGATATAAGAAGCCGTGAATTGGAAAGTCCTCTGGAAATAATCGTCTGGTTGTGCGTTGTTCATACGTGAGTATAACTGTCAGACAGGTGTTCGTCGCGATGACGAGAGAGACGTGTGGTGACGTCGCCTAAGTGAAGTACATAGATAAAATGTAGAGTGGCGTTGATATGTCTTTGTGTCATATGTGTACGAGGAGATAAATACGTGTAGATATGTGGGTGAATGATTGCTGGAATGTTGAGGTGGCGTCTCTAAAGTGTTTTGTTGTAGTAATAGTATGTAGACGTTAGGTTGTCGCGATGCGAGAGTAGGCGTGAGATGAGAGCGAGGTTGTGTGTCATTGTCCGTGTGAAGAGTGGTTGATAAGTGATGTTGAAAAACCGTGAACATAGAGAGATAGAAAGAGAATGATTGGAGAATTGTGATGTTTTTCTTTGTAGAATGTCTGACGTTGGAAGTTATATACGAGAACAGAGTTAACATTCTGAATGCTGTTTCACAAAACTGTTTAGTATTCTTGACAGAGAAATGTCGAAGCAAGAGTGCCAAGACTGAGAAACGAGGAAAGAGAGGTCTGCTGTCGATTATAAGTGGCGTGGCTTGCAGTTCTGAAAGAATTCCGATAAGTAAGAGTGAAGATAAGAAGGTACACAAGGTCAGTATATGAATGTTGGAGAACGTGTTCCGAGGAGGGTGACCGGTTTGATGTCGTCACGTGCAAGAATGATAGTGAGACTTGAGGATAGCTTAGAGTAGTGCTGGTGAGACGTTGAGAGTACTGATGCAGTAGAATGAATATTAATTGCGTCGAATAGACGAGAAGGTGGAAGTAGAATTAGTTGTTTTGGTGAGAGGTCTATAGTAAATAGACAAAGTTTTGTTGGATGTAGGAGAGTGGAGATACTGTAGTTAACAGTAAGGATTAGGAAGTGGTAGTGATGTTTGGTATAAAGCCAAAGGAAAAAAATAGGTGTGCCGAGCTGGTACATTGAGATGACATTGAAATAATCGCCACATTAGTAATGGAATAACTGTAGTTTACAGTGCTTGCTTATGAGGATATTTTAGATGTTATGATGTATTAGGAGTTAGGCTGGAAAAAGATAGAAAATTGTGTTAGGAGTTTGACTTCCAGAAAAAGGAACGGTCAGTTGTTGAGTAGTGAGTTTAGTTGAGAAGAACAAGTATTGTTCCGCGTTATGATGGTCTGTAGTTAACAGATATACATACTTGGCGGTGAAGTGTTTTGTTTTTGTTAGGTTATAGAAATTGTGGAAGGTATAAGGCATATAGGAGGCCAATGTGGATGGGCCACTGTACGTAGTAATTTGAAGGGAGTTGTATTTTTTTTGAAAACCTTCTCTTTAGCGAGAAGACAATTGTTTTATTGCCTCATGTATAATGTTTTTTTGCTTGATTTGGTCCCGTAAAATGATTGTTATTATTTTAGAATAGGGTTATTGTGTCCTTAGACTTCATCTGTAAACTACTGGTCCGTAAAGAGACCAGTAGTATTAGTAACAATAGAATAGGATGTATGTTATATCCTCATCACCATCATCATCACCATCATCATCATACCTTTACGTGAGTGAGGGTAAACATAAATGATTGTTACAAAAATTTGGGGGGGGGGGGGGGGTGGATGTCCTGTTGTGATTTAATTTCGCTGTTGTGTGTTAAATAGTAGTTAATTAAGTTATGTTTTAATTTACAGGGTTTTGTCTAGAATAAGACAATACAGGTGGGCCTTAATTAGGACCCTTCGTTCAGAAAAGAGCTACTGAGAGCTAACTAGAGAGACACATTCTCTTTGGTAGAAAGTTCATGGGTATTTTGTGCTGTGATAATCAGCGGTAGAGAGGTTAATAGGGCTTTGAAGTTACTACACAAGTAAAATGCTTATGGGAAACTTTAGAGATACACCAAAGTAAGCATTAATTAGAAATATAGGGGATTAGAAGCCACATGGGAGAAGAAAAGATTAATGGATATTCAGTGGGGTAAAGCTGAGAAAGGTTTTGAACATAGTTTCCGGGGGGTCAGAAGAGCCATGATATACACGAGATTGCTGGGTTATAGAAGAATAAGAAAATTACCCCAGACAAAGAGTAACATGAATTGGATCCATGTTTGACTAGACACTGTGGATAACAGTACAATAATAAAGGGGTGTTAGTGTGTAATGGAGAAATGAACATAGGGAGAGACATAGTGACATGGGGTGTTTGTGGGTCCGTAATAAAGGGACTGAGATAAAGTTGATTGCAAGCAGTCACAGACATGAGTGGTTATTTTTGTTGCTGTGGCTTACGGCATGAATTATGAATTGAGAGGTGGAAGATTTTAGAGAGGCATTGGGTTACATGGCCTGGGCAGGATGTAAATGTTTATCCCGTTGGGTGTATTAAGCTTCAGAGATAGAATAATAAGTGGGTTGCTAGAGTAGTGGTCAGATTACGATGTTGTGGGGAGATTTCAGATTACTAGGTTGCTGTTGATAACGGCATAAGAGGGGGTTTTAGTAAATATGCCCATAAGAAATGGACAGTAAGAGAGGTTCGGAGTGAGGTATAGTTATGTGAGGTGAGGTGTATAATGTTGGAAGAGGTCTTAAAGGATTTTTAATTGTGTCCTCGGGATATTGTTTTGTGGTTGACATTACAATAAGAGGTAAGGTGGAAGTTAAGGTTCAGAGACATAAAAGTAGTAGTGTCTGTAATATATAGACAATTGGATCTGAATAATGTCTTTGATGCTGTAGATAGCAGCGTAACGTTTACCATAATGAGTGGTAAGGTGTGTGATGTAGTTGAGTGTGGTTTTTAGACTTTATTACATAAAGTCTCAAATGACATAGGAGGGTAAAGGAGTATGGTTTGGAAAAGGGGGTGTGTGATGTAGCTGAGTGTGGTTTTTGTGTGGAAGAGTTCTACTGTTTCTTTAAATACCGGTGGCCACCGATTCTTTGTCTTCCTATCGTGTGAAAGTATTTCAGGCTTAGTTGAAAGTGGGGGATTAGTAGCGTTGGTGATAAAAATAAGGAGTTGGTGTTAGAGTTGAGTTTGAAATTTTAAACAGTGTTGCTTATGAAGAGAAGAAGGAGTATTTAAGAAGACTGTTATGATGTTATGATGTATTAAAGTTGAGAATTGAATTGTTATTAATATGTTATGGTTGGTTGAAGGCCAGAAACGAAGAAGAAGGGGTTGACTATATAGCAAGGGAAAAAGTAAAGAAATTGAATATTCATTTAAGTTAGAGTTGGTTTAGGGAAGATTAGAGGAAAAAGAGGGAATAGAGTATGGGGATTGGAAGTAAAGAGTTTTTCCTTTATAAGGAAAATTCTTTATTCAACATGGGGAGGGTGTAACAGTAAGGGGAGGAGTACTGGGGTATTATTAGAATCTAGTGGAAACAGATACAGCACGATTGAGCATCGAGAGTGAAAGGGAGAGAGATGCTCAATCGTGACGTATTGGGTTGGCAAGGGCAGTTAAGATCCGGCCTTTGACTTGAGTGGAAGTTAACATCAGACCTTTGTCATCATAGACAAATAAACGTTATAATCAACAAGAAACAACATGGCCTTCGAGTTCTTATACACTGGTAGAGATGGACATTTACAGCGCGAATGGGCCTATCAGTCACATTCGCTACGCCATAGGTAAAAAATTTATTATGCCTTTTTAAAGGCACAACTATCGATCCTGTCAAGACGGCCAGGTAGGCCAATGAATGAGTAGCGGTAGTAGTTGTAGTGGTGGTAGTAATAGCAATAATAATAATGGTGATATAATAATAATAATAATAATAATAATGCCTGCTCCCTGGCCGAGAGTTTGCAACTTTCTCCGTTAATCCCGAATACTCTCGTGGTCGACGTGAGCGGACGAGAATTAGAAGTGGTTCGAGTCACGCTAGTGACTTATGAGAGTATGGAGCCGGTCGCTCAGAAAGTCGTGGCGTCCTGATGAGCGTAATCTAGCCTAGGAATCAACATACAGCTGAAAGATGCTGGTGTTGACCACAATATCCTGAAACAGGATGGAAACGCGGGAAAAAAAATAATAATAACGCTACTAATAGTGATAATAATAATTCTTCTGCTGCTGTTGCCCCTTCTCTGCCTCCGTTTCCTTCTTGCGATGTTATCGTTTTTATTGTTTTCTTCAGTTTCCAACAGTTCTTCTTCTTCTTCTTCTTCTTCTTCGTTCATCCGGAGTTTTTTTTTCCGGATGTGATTGCGTTGTGCCTGTTTACAGCAGAGCTGCGTTCTTGAGCAGTTAGGCCGACACATCCGACTTCTGCGGGCATTTGTTGACCGGGTTAACCTTCCCGGCAACAGTTCTCTCTGAGCCTTCTCCAAGACTGTGCAAACGTGGGAGTTCAGTTGTAGATAACTATTGTCATTTAGTTAGTTAATGGGAATGCTCTGCTACTACCGGTGATTACAGACAGTAATTTCCTTCTGTCTTGCAGTCCGTCCGGGTCCTGGAAGGGCTAGTTACCGTTCTTGTCAGGATCTTGAAGTAGACAAAGTCTGAGAAGTCACCGCCGAAAACAGAACCCGAGTTTTCCCGTTCAAGTTTTATCTGTTGTCCCGAGTCACGTGTCCGGGGACGGCAAGTCAATGAGCGTGGAATGGTAAAGCTTCCACAAGCGACTGCCCGTAATTGGCATTGATTTCCCCACTGTGTCGACCAGATCAGAGGTCCAAATATTGACTGTGTCTTGTTTTATAGTCCCTGATCGCTGACATTACCCCGGGTCTCCTGTCTGCCTGGTTTTGCCATCTGCTGGGGTGGAGTGGGGCGCGACTCAGAAGGGGCACCATGAAGAGATTTATTGTTGAACGATTTGTATGAAAGTTAGTGATAGAGAGAAGGCGAAATGAATTCTAATGGTTATATTATGGTAGCAGACATCATTAGAGTCGTTAAGGAAATATAGTTAAGGGTAATCAGGTTGTACAAGAATAGATCCTAATACTTGTCTCAGTTAGACTTGGGCGGAATTTATAGACTTAAGTTGGGTGTGGGAAAAAACTGTCTGTCATTTACTACCAATATAGTACCTTGCGGTGTATGGCAGAGGGGTCTTTGAGCCTGAGGAATAAAGGCCGCCTGGCTAGTGCAGTCGCCGCGAACTGTGCAGGTTAGGATTTTCTTTTTGTCCCCGACAGAAAAAAATCCCGCACCTTACCGGGGATCGAACACGGGTCTCCCGAATGAGAGTCCGGCGTTCTATCCACTCGGCCAGCCGCTCCTCGGGTGTGGGAAATAGATAGTATATTCGAAGTATGATGGCTTATTACTGTTATAGAATATTGGAAATAGATAAGTTTGCTCGATGTACTGTGGCTTTTATTGCTTGTATAATACGGTTGCTAATTGCATATGTGAACCCTAATTTGTCACGCAAATGTGCAACATAATGAGGGATCTCTCTCTCTCTCTCTCTCTCTCTCTCTCTCTCTCTCTCTCTCTCTCTCTCTCTCTCTCTCTCTCTCTCTCTCTCTCTCCCCACAAACAACTGTCTCATAACAGTGAGTAATTTGATATTTGTTCTCCTATGGCTGTTTGTAACAGCAATACAGTCTACTGCAAGATTATATGAAGAGAGATGACGGACCCCCTTTTCACGCCGTGAGGTGTATTGAGTAAATGGTGCAAGCTCCATGTTTGTAGATTCATTCCCCACACATCGCAAAGCCCTATAAATGACATGTAATACTTTAACAAGCACTCGGTGGATGATGTTCTCACGCCTGTGCGAAATTACTGGGTAGCCTGGGTTTGATGACCATTTAAATAAAATTAGTTAGTTAATTAGTTATATTTTTAGTTAGTTAGTTAGTTAGTTAGTTAGTTAGTCGACATATCATCCTCATTGCACATTGAAGGTTGCAATACCAGATTCTCCTCATGACATATCTTTAGTGTCATCATTTTGTGAGAGCAAATGCTATAGAGACATTCCCCCCAACATACCGCTAATGACAACCACTGAAGTATTTATTCATTTCATTAACCTAAAAAAAAAAAAAAAATAACTCATCAGGAATAGACAGAATAAGTAATCGGATTCTTCCCTACGCTGCACCGGCGATCTGCGAGTCACTAACTTTTATATATAATCAATGTCTCACCGAAGGTCACTTCTTATCAGCCTTTAAAATCGCTAAAGTGTATCCTCGTTTAAAAATTGGTTCATTAGACGATCGTCTCATGAGTAACTATAGGTCAGTTTCTATATTATCCTCATTATCCAAACCAGAGAGACATATATTTGTGCTTCATAGATTATACTAAGGCATTTGATAAAGTAAAACATGATGAACTGATTAAAATGTTGGAAGATATCAACACTGATGGAAAAGATTTAAGAATAATAAAGAATATTTACTGGAACCAAGTAGCAGCAATTAAAATGGGAAATAAAGAGGGTAGTTACGAACAGATAAAGCTAGGAGTACGACAAGGGTGTGTCTTGTCACCAGATCTTTTCTCTCTGTATAGCGAAGTAATAATGAGAGAGCTCAAAGAGATGCCAGGAATACTAGTTGGAGGTTATAATATAAATAATATACGCTATGCAGATGACACAGTATTGGTGGCGGATAATTCAACAGACCTACAACAATTATTAGACGTTGTAGTAACAGAGAGTGCAAGGAAAGGACTCAACTTGAATATCAAGAAAACAGTAACAATGGTAATATCAAAGAAAATGGTGACACCAAAATGTGACATAGAAATAGAAAGGAAAATCCTTAACCAAGTTGATAATTTTAGATACCTAGGGGCATTTATAACATCAGATGGAAGATGTACAATAGAGATTAGGAGCAGAATAGGGCAGGCAAAAGCCGCATTTCATAAAATGAAGAGTATCTTATGCAATAAGTCACTATCACTGAATGTAAGAAAGAGAGTGCTGAAATGCTATGTAGAACCAGTTTTGCTGTATGGCAGTGAATCTTGGAATGTAAATGAACAAATTAAGAAGAAATTAGAAGCAACAGAGATGTGGTTCCTGAGACGAATGTTGCGAATTCCTTGGACTACCAGAGTAACTAACGACGACTGCCTGAAACAGGCTAATGAAACTAGAACATTATATACAACAATAAGACAGAGACAAACAGCTTTCCTCGGTCATGTGATGAGAAGAGAGGCTTTGGAGAACATCGAACACGCAGTGTGCCGCGTGGTTACACACCCACTTCACACGCGTGATCCGGGACTGTTTCCGGATCCGGTCAGGGATATGCACTACTGAGGAGCTCAAATGAGGGCGAAACTCGAGTATAGTGCTTCCATATTGACGTGGATAGGCCTTAGGTTCATACCAGAATGCGATCGGCGTTGCCAGTAGTGGGTTGTGCTCAATATTCAAAATATTTTTGTCATACGGCCCTAACAAACATGATAGAAAACTGGCATCAAAATATTAACAACAATACTCTATGTGGAACGGTGTTTATAAACTTTAGAAAAGCATTCGATATGATAGATCATACTGTTCTAATAAAAAAAAAATAAGGTAAGCTTTATTATAGTGACATTAATAACAATCATTTTTATTAGACAGAAAACAAGTAGTATTACACAATAAATCTTTATCTCAAGCCATCACCACTAATATAGGAGTACATCAAGGGTCTAAACTCGGCCCTCTGTTATTTGTCATTTATATAAATGACCTTCCCTTATATCTTTCGTCGTCCTGCGATCTATTTGCAGACGACTGCACATTATATACAAACGCTATAGATTGTAATGTGCTAGAATCATCCTTGCAACAGGAAATAGATAGTGTAGTTAACTGGAGTCATGCAAATTAACATTTCTGAAACAAAATCTATGTTAATAGGAACCAGGCAAAGACTTCACACTCTAAATTCGCCGAGAACCCTCCAGCTGCACATTGGTAGCACGCCTGTAGAAAGTGTAACCGAGCACAAGACACTGGGTCTTATCATTGATAACAATCTAACCTTTAATTCCCATGTTCATGCTCTCGTTAAACATATAGCCAAAAAGTATACGAGCTTGGCAAAATAAAAAAATTTCCTTCACGAAAACACAACAAAGATATTCCATACTTCCCACATACAAGCGTATGTTGATTATTGCTCCACAATCTGGGATGGATGCTCCAAATCAATAACAAAACGCATTTATTAGCTCCAGAAAAAGGCAGTGCATTTAATAAATGATGAAAATCTTACCGACAATTCTAACCTACATGAGCGTCTTCAGTTACTGCCATTCTACAAACGCCTTCTTAATTAGGCTAAACTAATTCATAATTCACTGATGGCTGCAGAAATGTGGTTTCTGAGGAAAATGCAAAGAATACCATGGACAGACAGAAAAGCCAATGACCAAGTATTACAGGAGACAAATGAAAATCGTAAATTGATTAGAGAAATAAGACGTAGACAGGCAACATTTTTTGGACATGTTATGAGAAGAAATGGATTGAAGAACTTAGTGACAACTGGCAAGTTGGAAGGGAACAGACCAAGAGGAAGACCGAGAGGAAAATACCTGGATGGCTTGGTCAGATGGCATGGTCGAGGCGGAACACTGAGCTGATCCGCGACGCTGGTGATCGCATGAAATGGCGAGTCATGACCGTCCACGATTTCCGGCAGGGCACATGATTAATTGATTGAATTCACAAAATCCTATTTCAAAACGCTCCAAGCTACCTTTGGCCAATGTTAAAATATAATGCAAGACATGGTGAACGAGTAAATATACTTCATGTCCCTAAACCTAGAATAGACTTATATAAAACAAGCTTAGCATTCTCTGCCGCTCAGTTGTGGAACAATCTTCCACAAGAAATCAAAGATTTGAGATATCTCAAACGACAACTAGTATAATAAACATTCCCATATGTACGGAACGTTACATCTTCCTTAGGTATTTACAATGGCCATGTTAAAAATTGCCCTAGTTAGTCATGCATTATTGATTTTTTTTCCATGCGTGTTAATACATATTGTTCTGTTGTTCTCTAAGATTAGCTTTGTAAGTGATATATGAATGAAATAACGTATGAGAGGACAGTGAGAAGAAAGGCAGAATGTCGGACTGGCCTGAGTGCCCAATTCTTAACCGTTTGAAAATAAAGATTGTTCGTTCGTTGGAAACATTCAGTCCATATGTGCTCGGATCCAGTAAATCCCGCAGCGTGTAGCGGCTAACGACACCAGTTCTATTATTAATCTTCCTTGGCTTCCTGTGTAGTGTTCTGTGTGGCCACCCCCCCCCCCCCCCTCCTTTTTTTTCTCTTTAAAAAAACCCAAAAAACTTGCTGTTCTCGCAGCCTGACCATGGTGGTAGATTCACAGTCATCACTTGGTTATCGCAAACGACTTGCTTCTCGTAGTGCATTCAGAATATCAGCCTGGTCCACGGCTCGACCGCCTTCCATAGTAACCTTACCTGCAAACCTGTTTAAACTATTGTTAGAGTACCCGTATGTTCATCTACCACTGTGTTCATACACTGACTTATATACATATTGGAATCGTGTCTCATATTCTAGATACCAAATCCTGTTGGAATGGCAATCCTGTATTGTCTGCTCGTAGCGCGTGTGCTCATTTCTCAGCGATATGCCGTTAGTTTCAGCTTTTTGGGGTCAGTACAGGAATGAAACAATGAGAAAATATTGGGAACAAATATTGAATAAAATAAGAACAAGTGGGTTCTGCTGTTAGTTCAGGGGTTCTGCTGTTGGCCCTGTATCTCTTGTAATGTTGAGCTGGTACCCATCTTGTTAACGGTCGCGATACTTGTAATTTTAAGGCAGGGTGTCTCGCTTTCTCTCTCACTCACCCATCGCTGTATGTTTACGCATGCTCACACGTCTCCTATTCTCTTAGAGGGGGAACTTCTTGACGGAGACGTTAACGTTAGTTGCACATCCTTTACAGGACATCGCAGTCAACACCAGCATTTTTGCTGTTGTGATGTCTTGGACAAGCATGTCCTGGAATCTTTGAAATACTAGCGGCGCATACATTCTTCCAGTTTGAGAACAGCTGATGTGACTTGAACCTTTACCTACTGGAGTATTGAAAATATGTTTACAATGTGAATCCCGGATGCTATTTGGCGCTGCAAGAGGCGCTAAAATGGGAATTTAATTCATTGCCGAGCTCAGCTTTTGGGATATTAATTCTGCGAGTGAAATATATAATTGTAAGTTGCTTATAGAGAGCTTGGGGATGCGTGGTCTCTGTTCTTTTGAGTCCTTCCTGTCTCCAATTCTCACCCGCTTCTTGCGCCCTCTATTACCAGTGCCTTTGTTATGGTGATATCCCGTGTAACCTCTGTGAATTATAGTTAGGATCTCCGCCTCCTCCTAGTCCTCTCGCTGCCTCCCTGTCACAGGATAAATAAACGTGTTAGTTGCGACCGATGATAACCAAACCCGACATTATTTTGCTAACACAATTGACGCTTTTATGGTGAACAAACTGAGGGAAATACGTCGGTACAGATTCTCGACACCTGGTCAACAGTGTGTATGAGATCAAAGGGAGTCACGTAAAGTTGTCTACACACAGTTGACAGTTTGATGACAGGATGTTGTTCAAGAGGTGTGTATTGGCAACATTTGTCTACAAAACGGAAGTTGGTCGTTGCAAGTGATAGACAGAATGCCTGCTAGAGGTCAGAAGGATTCTGTAATGAGAGAAAGGTCTCTGGCTTACAGACAACCCGGATATTTGTTGGATGAGACAAAGAACTCCCCAGATGAAAAGGAAACTTGACAGCTAATTGACTCTGGTTAGTCTGGAAACAGGAGGACAAAGCCAGATTCTGGACTGATTGGCGTCTGGACTTTCTGGTGACTCACTCAAGCACCCATATAAAACCCAGTGCAGTAAACAGGTGGATGGAGTCGAGGAAAACATTCTGAGGTGTTAGGATTGGGGATAATTCCGAGTTGTGTGATATTAGAGGGACTAGCCTATCTTAGTAATGATAGTTATCCGTGGACATAGATCCAATCGGATTGCCTAGTTTCTCGAGTAACAACAGGAATAAACATATGGTAGGCAATTAATTATATCTAACTTAAGAGTATGATTAGGAATATAGTACAGTACTGTGCGGTGATATAATGTATTATAGGTGCAGTGATAATGTATTATGATTAGTTATAGAATGTTCTATAAGTGCGGTGCTAGAAAGTATCATAGGAGCGTCGGCACTAGTATTCTATTGTGTGGCTTCAAGTAGCTTGTGTTATATATCATTTTACTCAGGAAGTTGAGGACAATGTAGTGGAATAATAATTAGAGAGATTAAGGATGGTTGAGAGGGAGGAGGGGAATGTGTAATGGTAGGATCTTCCAGTAGGGCATCTGCTGGCTTTCTACCCGTTCCTTTATTCTTTCCTGGTGTTGCCATGTCTCAGATCATATGATTGAGTTATTTGGCCGTATGACAGAAATCGGATCTCTGTTATAGATATGAGTGCTGTTATTGGCCTACAATCACCTAATTACGGTCAGGACTGAGTTGCCCTCACCATGATGTTATCTCCTCTACAGGTTCCATGTACAGTTCCCCTTGAGTGTTCCACGTGAGTGTGAGAGGGTTTACTACGAAGAAGCAGTTTCAAAGTTTGACATTGATGGCTCAGCATCTGAAGACAGAGGTTGCTGAGAGGCCGCTACATAGGGCTTATACCCAAGTTGGTTTGCGGGAACCTGGCTTCTGCTGAGCAGGACATGTTGACGAGAGAGAGGTTTAGCCAAGTGATAGATGTACCAATAAACAGTCAGAACATTGTATAATTTATACTGATACCCAGAACAGTTAGATTGTGGTGTTAATATGAGGAATCTTTAGAACCAGTGACTCTAGATCCATTAAGATTTCTCCACTAACAGTGACAATAGGATTAGAATTTCCTGATTAACAATCCGTTAAATAACCGAGGAAGTTCATAGAGTGAATCAGACTCTAATTAGACAGTGTTTGTCAGGGGTGTCCAAGCATCCTAGTGGTTCCAGAGACAACGGAGGAAGTCTTCACGTGACCAGAGGAGCATCACCTGGGTGAGGCTACCTGTATGGGATACATGGTGTTGGTGTGTCTTCAGCACAGGGATGAGAATGAACTACTCTTGAACACTGATCTGAGTCTATAGACGATTTAGAATACACTTCACACATTCTACATCTTATACACACACACACACTTCTCCTACATATACTCGTTGCTATAATAAATTTCTTGTTTTTATTTGTTGAAGCGAGAGTTGTCAAGTATGTTATGTTGGGGAAGAATGAGAGGGGGCATAATCCAGGGGTGAGTAAGAGTGAGAAGAAGGTGTCTTCAGATTGAAGGAGTGTGTGGATGGAGTCTGCTGGATATCTCCAGAATAGAGATATTGAATTAAAACAAATGTGGGTATCGATTCTCTTCACTCCAGGGACGACACTAAAGTGGTAAAGAAGAACAAGTAACTAATACGACATTCATTCTTTACACACACGACACTCCCCCTCATCCACCTGATTCCCCCTTTTATTCCACCTCTTCCTCCTTCTTCTTCTTCTTCTTCTTCTTCTTCTTCTTCTTCTTCTTCTTCTTCTTCTTCTTCTTCTTCTTCTTCTTCTTCTTCTTCTTCTTCTTCTTCTTCTTCTTCTTCTTCTTCTTCTTCCTCCTCCTTCTCCCCATTGTGTTTAAATTTAAGCCAGATTCTACAAAATTCCTTGGCATCTATGATATGAAAGAAGTTGATACTGCTTATATTACTTCGCAGTTTATCCTTTCCACGTATATTTTTTCCCCCGCGTTGCGTTGTTTCTTGTGCTTGGCATCCCCCCCCACATTATGCTAATGTTCAACATCTTGAGCGCCTGTCAATACCTATTTGTTTAATTATCCCCCATTCGTCCCTCTGTCCCCCCTGTCGTCCTCATTGTTTTCCATTTGCCGGTCACCAACAACCCAGGTAGTGATTCAGGCAATGAAATTGTTGTTACGTGTTCAGTCACCCGAGCTGTCCGCTTTGTTAGTGAACACGTAATACATCAATTATATATGGAGCAGTAATGTGCTCACGAGGTCGTTAGGTAAACGGTCTGGCCTTGTAATGACGTCGCACGGACGATAAACTCAGGCGTTAGTAGACTCCACTTCTGTGATTTCTGTGACCGAAAATACGATACATCGGTGCAGATTTTCTACATTTATTAACATAGGACAGCACATATGCTAGATCATTGCATATTTTGGTGAGTGACAAACCAACCATGGTTGAAATAGTTTAAACGGGGTATAGAGCGTGTCTTGTTGTTCCAGGGAATTACCTTGACTTATTCTTTAAATTCTAAACCCATCAAGGAAGAGAAAATGAGGAAAGCAACAGTTTATCATTCTCATAAAGCGGTGATCTAATATATTTCTTATTTTTCTCGTTCGCACTCAGACCCGCCACGTTAATGACCCCACAAACAGCAGTACCGAGGTCACGGTTGGTGACAGTTCCGTTCACTTTCTGGTGTAAGGAAGTTGCTTGGTGCCATCTTTGTTTACTTTCACTGGGCAGGTCTTCAAGTGAGTTTAAAGGCAAGAGCAACGACTTCATTGGTTCGATTTTTATCCTACATGACTCGGTCTCTTTCTGCAGAGCGGTTTGCCCAAAGTACCATAGAGAACGAACACCGTAGCTCTAGCGACCCTCCAGGGCTCCCGATAAAAACACGTGACCCGAATGGAGGAGTCCGAAAAAGAACCCGCCCCCTTTCAGAGCGGGAGTCAGGCGGCTTGATCATCTTTAAATGCCTTGAGGCTTTCTGGCATGTTGTACTACAGGGTGTATTTTCAATGAGTGTACCGTTTTTTGAAAATATTGCCGTTCCAAGTGTTGTATGTACCTTCATGTTGCATTGTGTCGCATGAACTCCACAGTAGGTAAATACAAAACTTGGAACGGCAATATTTTCAAAAAACTGCATAGTCATTAAAAATACACTCAATAGTTCCATATTGTTATAGACTAGTCCGCGCTCCAGTGGTGAGAGTGTGTCAGTGCCACACCACACCGTATTAAACCAGACATTTATTACACCAGACATTTCCCGGTACCCATTTTACACTGGAAGCCCTGGTAAATGTAAAACCACGCCTCAATGCATATTCGAACTCATGACCACGAAGCCGGCAAGCAGGCGTGCTCACCACTCCGTTATCGCCAGCCCCTCAGCAATATTTGGTAATTCTGCACAATAAAAAAAAAAGCTTGAGCATGGTTCCTTCGAAACCCGTGAGGCGAAACGAAACTGCTCGCCACTTTTATCAATAATTTAAGAAAGGATAATAGTGTGGTGTAGGGGAGCTGCGCCGTGCGTTGTTGCTGTAATTGCGGCTAACCAGATGTCGACCTGCTCAACCAGCTAGGGGAGATAAACGCTGTAACGGCATGTTTACTGTCTTTTTCCTTAGCAGTATGCGCCCCGTCTCTGTTTCTTTTTATCCCATCCTGTTTATTCCAAGCATGATTTTTTGTTTTTGAAATCCATTCTTGCAAGTTTTTTAACTTGCGTGTTATGTGCATTAGCCTGGCGTCTCAGTTCTAACTATGCGTTACGCTGCATCCGCGTGCCAACAAAGTTACAGCGCTGTAATAAACCCTGATTCCGAATCTCGCCATTGTTTCTTTGTGTGGATAATCATAGATCAACACGATTCGTGTTTTGTATTATGGAAATGAGTCCTGGACGTAGAGTATTGAAATTACGACATATTTAGAATACCGGACATATGATTTCGAGATGGATGTGGTAAAAATACTACCAGTTTCCTCTGTAGCAAACTCTGTTAAAAAACAACTGCTATTTACTGCCAATGTAGTACCTTGCGGTGTATGGCAGGGGGATCTTGAACCTGAGGAATTTATGCCGCCTGGCTAGTGCAGTCGCCTGCCGAACTGTGCAGGTTTTCTATTTGCCATCGACAGAAAAAAAAACATCTCCACACTTTACCGAGGATTCGACCCCTGGTTTCCCTAAGGAGAATCCGAAGTCTAGCCTCTCGGCCAGCCAAACGCTGTTAAGCCACCAAATCAGATACGATGCAGTAACGTTGTTTTCTTTTGTTGATTCTCTGAAAGAAGGAAATGCCAGATGGTGGTGTGTCTGTCGTATATCGGGGGACACTCGTAACAGTTAACTAATTTGTTTTCCACACCTTATTTATGGCACCCAGACGTAGGTGATGCAATAATTAACAACCAGTCTTAAAACAATATAAATGGAATGAGCTTTATAACAGTGCACTTACAACTAATTCAGGGTATTGCGTTCAACAAATACTTCATTGGCACCATAACATTTATAACTATGTCACAAAGCCAAGAAGATATTTTGTACTAGAGGGCATTGCAGACCTTGGTTGCGACCAACCACTTGTAATAATGGTCAAACTTGATCAATTTCAGCCAGTCACGGTGAGCAGATACGTTCGGTCATGGCATGGTAGGCGCTAGGCTGACAATGGCAAGAGCGCTGTCTGACGAGGGTTCGATGCCTACACTCGCCGTTCGCTACGGGAGGGACAGGACGGCACCAGCCTAGCAAACAAATATATGATGGTTTTAGCACTTCATATACCTATAGCAAGTGTCTGCCGAAATGAAAATCTGCATGTCCTTTCATCATCATCATCATCATCATCATCATCATCATCATCATCATCATCATCATCATCATCATCATCATCATCTTCCACTTCTGCCGTCAAGCGTCGTGGGGAGAAATAATTTGCGTTCCAGCGCCCAGTGGGCGGTATTGGATAGTTTCATTCCATGTGGTTGTACAATGTCTTTGAATTCGTAAATCCATCTTCTTCATGGACGTCCTCGTGGTCCTCGTCGCAGATGATCTTTACAGTTCATAAATAAGTAAATACGCTCATAGAAGTAGGGGACAGAATTAGAGACTAGAGGACGCACTATTGGGATCCTCAAAGGGTTCACCAGTAGATCCGTATATGGAATACATGCCCTTTGTTACGACCTGCATCAGCCCGGTTTGATTTTCTGAGATACTGCACGTCCCGTAGTTTGCATGCTTTCTAAACGAGATGTCATCGTTTCACGTCCAACTTCAGTCTGGTGTAGGGGTTGAACCGCCTGCCTCACAGGTCAGCGTACCGGAAGTTGAGAGCGGGTTGTCCTTATCCTGCCGACCACGTCGACGTCTAGGTTCCTGCGACGGGACAGCAAAGCAGAGAAAAAAGTCTTATAGCTGTGATGATCCTTGACAGCAAAGATACATGTTTTTATGAGAGGATGTGTCGCGGCAGGTGACAGATCCTTTCCTTAAAGCTTGCCTGTGTAGCAACAGCTATCGGGTTCTGGCACCGAGAACGACCTTACTAACCCAGCATTTACCGAGCTGAGATTAGCTCTCTACACTACAGATTATCACGGCCCAACAAGGCCGCCCGGGGATGCATAAACTTGAGCCAGAAAGGTCGCCGCTTTTATCTTCGTCGTTGCTCTGCGTGTCAGCGCTGTTATTCACAATCTTTGACCAGATCTCGGCTGCTCCTTTCTCTCGCCTAATGGTGGGCCTTGAGCAGAATTGGCAGCACTAATCAGATGCAGTAATAGAGCCATTCCCACGTGATGAGACTGAAGTGTTGGGGCAGATGCTGGAATCGAATTGTGTCTCACGGATGAGAAAAGCTCATTGGCATGGTTGAGTCTGTCGTCTGATGCTTATTACAGTAGCACTCTTTTCCGACACGAAGTGTGCTTTCTTGCCACATGCCAGTCCTACCGATTGACTATACGTTAGCGTTTGATTGAAGGGCGCCGCACAATATCATGTTGTTTGATGTGAATAGATGTCTGACAAATTCACGATAGGTCATACGAGGAGCTTTTCTGTCTGTCTAGCGTAATACGTAAACCCGGGGAAATTAGGCCGTGTTATAGTTCAGCGCTGTAGGCTTCTCATTATCCTGGTAGAATACTGAGCTATCACAAGAGCAGGCTACTATATTTTGGCAGCTGATATACGGCTGACATCATATGTGTACAGAGCATCGTGCACGGTCCTCTACCTCGCTCGATACGTCTTGGGCACGTTGCCCAAATCGGATTATGCCTCTCTTTATTGATTACAATCATTTGCAGTAGTGTTGTGGTTAGTGAGCACGCTTAAGAAACCACTCGTCCAGGGCTCACTTCCTGTGGTGTAGTGCGATCTCCCACCTCATCTCTTTCCACACGACCCGGGTCTCACCATCATATAATAAACATCATCAAGTGCCCTGCGGATGGCGTAGGCGTTCATGGCTCTCCACAGATCTCGGTCTTTGAGTGTTCTGGATCAACTCTGCTGATGATATTCCTCCATGCCACCGTCTCAATCTGTCCAGCATCTTTTCTCTTGGTCTGCCTCTGCCTCTCTTCCCCTCGATCATTCCAGTTGTCACGATGTTCTCCAATGCCTCTCTTCTCATCACATGACCAAAGAAAGTTGTTTGTCTCTTTCTTATTGTTGTATATAGTGTTCTTGTTTCATTAGCCTATTTCAGGCAATCGTAGTTAGTTACTCTGGCAGTCCAAGGAATTCGCAACATTCGTCTTAAAAACCACATCTCTGTTGCTTCTAAGTTCTTCCTAATTTGTTCATTTACATTCCAAGATTCGCTGCCATACAGCAAAACAGGTTCTATATAGCATTTTAGCACTCTCTTTCTTATATTCATTGATAGCGACTTATTGCATAAGATACTCTTCATTTTCTGAAATGCGACTTTTGCCTGTCCTATTCTGCTCTTAATCTCTGTTGTACATCTTCCATCCAATGTTATAAGTGCCCCTAGGTATTTAAAATTATCCACTTGGTTGAGAATTTCCCCTTCTATTTCTATGTCACCAGCATCGTTAAATTGGTACAACAGGTGTACCTAAAGATGTAAAATTGACCAGCGTTCGGTTACGTAACATAAGGGACCATACATGCTTTGCATCGCACACATTATGTGGTTACAGACAGAGACCACAAGAGCGCGATTTCACAAACCGACAAGGACCCACATGTCTGTATACCGGAATCACATCTGCTATATATATTCATTTGTGAGTAGGTTTCTAATGGTTGCACTATAACATGTCAATCGGGGAACTCTTTGAGGCCACTAAGACTGTTCAGATATAAGCGTGCACGGATTGTTTGGCACTCATTGAAGTAGTAGAAAGAAGTGCTGTTGTTGTTTGTCCATCAAGAATGATGATGACCATTCATTTCATCCAGTGGAGTTGAAAGTATGGAGCCGTGGGTTCTAAGATGGCTGATAAGGCCTATTTTGGCTCAAAATGTTCTTTGACAATGTGGGCAAAGAATGCTTGACGTTTCTGGAGGAGGATTTCCTGCAATGGTTTTTCTGTTCTGTCTTTTCTTCACAGCTCTTGCAGTTCTGGTTGCCTCACAAGTGACTGCACCCTTGCGTAATGATGCACGCCACGAACTTCGGTCTCTGGCTGCAGTCTCCCAGGTGTCATGATGAATTCCAAAAGCATCCAGTGAGATTTTCAGTGTCTTTAAAGCTTTTCCTCTCGCCGCCTTGGGAGCGTTTACCACAACCAACATAAACATTTAAAGCTATAGTTACCAACCGAGAATCGGCGCTGTCGTCATTTAGAGGTGACAGGTTCGAATCCCGATCGGTAACTAGCTTTAAATTTTTTATATTGCCTAAAGCGTCCTCTAATCTCTAGTTCTTTCTTCTACATCTATGAAAGCAAAACACTACACGTGTGTTTAGTTAGACTGCACTGTAAAATGCCTTTTCATTAAAGGATCACAATCTACTTTCAGCCACTTCCCATGAACGACCCGTCAATTGTCTTGATAACAGTGGGTTCTGTTAGAGCAGTGGTTCTCAACTATTTTTGGCCCATGCACCGCTTCACCATATGTTCAGAATGTCACCCCCCCCCCCTTTCGTATTTCCTCCCTATAAATCCCCCACCCTCCCTACACAGTATACGTAAAAATGGAAGCTAAATTTAATAACACATACTAGAACAAGTCTAGACGTGTACATAAAACGTGATTTGCAGGTCTACTTACGTTATAAAACGAATTTCAGACAAAACCGTAAAGTATGGAGAGAAAAACAATATCAAGTAATCGGTTCTTGTATTAACGCGGTCATGAATAATCTTAATTCTCTGCCCCCCCCCCCCTCCCCATGTCCTGGAAACTCTGTATTCCCCACCGGTTGAGAACCATTGTGTTAGAGGGTAATGGGGCGGCGGAAAGGTTGCCGTCTCCTTTTGGTCCTGAATGTAAATAAATGCCAGGTCTCCGCCTACTCGGTGCATTAATGTATTAAATATGCACGTGCCCTTGTGTGGTTGAGTTATGATGGAATAAATCAATGGCCATGCATATTCATACTGCGGCTAGTAATTTTTTTTTTTCCACATTGCTTTTCGAATTTGTATCTTTTATTAAATGTGAATGTTTTATTGATGAATATTTGAAACACCTTCATTAGGCTTTTGTGTGTTAGCTATTGTTGGCGTAGTTGTGTATGTGATTGAATGTATCTGCCATTCATGTATTGAGCTGGGATTATAGGGGTGCTTCATTGTGTTTCACAACAGTGTGTCTGTCTCCCTTTCTGTACGTACGTATGAGTTTTTTTTTAATATTCTTGTTTCACACAGGCGTGTGTGTGTGTGTATATATATATATATATATATATATATATATATATATATACTAATATATATATGTGTGTGTGTGTGAGAGAGAGAGAGAGAGAGAGAGAGAGGAGAGAGAGAGAGGAGAGAGAGAGAGAGAGAGAGAGAGAGAGAGAGAGAGAGAGAGAGAGAGAGAGAGATATTTCTGTTTCACTAAACGTCTTTCTGTCTGTATCTACCTACTTGTGAGTGTTTAATTTCCTTATATTTCATGTCAGTGTGTCTGCCTGTCTGTAGGTGTGTATGGTTAATCTCTTGGCTTCACGCCTGCGTCTCTGTGATTGCGCTTGTATATGCACACACACACAACACAGAGGGAGAGAGAGAGACCTACTGTTGGTATATGAATTAAGGACCACATTTTGTCAATTCACATTTATATAGGCCTGAGTGCACGCAAGAACATTTCGCCAGTCTTACCCTCCCGTAGCGAACGACGAAAGCTGGCATCGAACCTTTGTCCGGTCGGATTCATGCTTTTGTCAGTATAGCGTCCTAACCGTTACACCAACGCGCCCGATCAGCGCACATATAGCTTGATTTTTCTTTACGGAGAGAAAGAAGTATGCACGTGTGTTCATGAATCTATCATTGCTGATTATAATTGAATGTAATTCTCTCCACCCGTGCATCGATATATCATTACCCTATCGTGTAGATCAGATTCTACAAATCACATTCCGATAACTGTTTTAACTTCAGCCATTCTTTCGCTTGGGTTGCCACCTGCAAGTTTGATGAGCTGCCTGTGTCAAGATGTAAGATTCACTAATTTATATATAATTACTATGGGCGTTCTCCGCCATTTTCGCATGGGAGATTGTTATTTGCTTCTTTAGTGCCAGTTTTCTTGATTCTCAAAAAGCACCGGCTTAAGAGCCCTCCCCTCCTCCTTTTCTTTCTTTCTTTCTTTCTTTCTTTCTTTCTTTCTTTCTTTCTTTCTTTCTTTCTTTCTTTCTTTCTTTCTTTCTTTCTCTTTCTTTCTTTCTTTCTTCGTTTTCTCCTCCTTCTGCCCTGAAAAAGTTCTTAAGGAAGCAATAAAAAGGCCTGAAGGAAGCGATAACCTAAAACCAATTCATCCCTTGTCGTCCTACCCTGCAGCTCTCTGCTTATTATTCCCCATATAATTCACCCCTATCTCTAATTTTATTCTCCGCGTGTTTAAACAATCTCCCTTTATTTCTCTTGCTCTATGGGTTCCAGAAAATGATGTTCTAGTTATACTATTATTAAGCTTTGTCCTTATATGTCCCCTCCAGTGCCAGCCTCCATTCTTTACCGCCTAATTCACAGGAATTTATCTGATTCTTTCGCCAAGTTCCGTATTAGTTAGGAGCCATATGGGATAAAACCCGGGGTAATGAAGTCGATCCTCTCGACTTTTCAGAATTTTAAGACCGTATTAGTTATTCTTTCACACAGTTTGAGTGTTTGTAGCTTGTTGTTACTTATCTTAGTCGTTCTCTGATGTGTCTGCTGAATGCAACAGTACTGACAGTCTGCTTGCCATTGAAAACAGCCCACTGTTTCTGAAAAATCACAGGAACAGAAATTCCCGTTAATCGGTTATGTTGCGCTGTGCACCATGGTCGGAGAACCTGTCGAAGAAACACATGCATACTTTATACGTTCCGTGCAAATATGACAAGCTTAGAATGTGTATAGTTTCAACTCTCTTCTGTTACCCCTTCATAGTCGGGGTAAAGACGTACGACCAGCCATATCGGGAGTTTTACCTTCTTGGAAAATACCATGCATACAGTTTTGCTAATGTTTGATGATTATCCATTCTTCTCGCTCACATTCACTACTTTGTGGAGAATGATTAACGTAATTATTTTAGACATCTATTAAAACTGTCATCAACATACCTGAGGGTAGCAGTTGATCGGGGCACGGTTGAAGACAACTATATGTTGTAGGAGGTATTCTAAGTACGCTGAAGATAAATTGAAAGATATATGTTTGCCATCGCGCCCCCCCCCCCCCCCCCCCCCCAGCTGTTTGCCATGGTCCTCCACCCAGCCTATGCTCTCGTTCTCTCTACTTCATTACCTTTCTCCATCTGTAATCTTGTCGAGGTATGTTAACGAGCCGAGCACTTGTCAAGCTCAGGTTTCCAGTGTATAAATAGCCGCGTTTGTCACTGACAGTTGTACAGCAGACGTTAGCACACCGGAAACTACCCGTGTCGCATAGACACACCACCAATTCATATGTCATGACAGGATCCCGAGCTACCCATAAAACACCCGGGTCTGGTGACATTGTGTGGGGTCCTTCCCGCGGGTGTCAAATGCGACTTGTGTCAACTGTAGCCTTTCCGGCGTCATTGATGAATCTGTCACGAGCTGAGGTGAAAACAATGCACTGTGTTCATAGAAGCATGTTGAGACAAAGGGAAGCACTTACAGTACGTCACCATTGATTACTTTCTGTTGTTATGATGTGATTGTGGTCAATACACGTAGGCTGACGCTCCCATTAGACTACTGGTGCTTTAATCAAGCTTGCACTTTTCCCTTTCCCCGCGAACGCTGGAAACATGATTGCTTCTTTAACTTATCTAACGACAGAAGCCTTTGTAGGTTCATTACTTTGAACATTGCAGAGCGAATGTTTGATGAATTTCAGCGGAACAAATGAAAGATACTTGAAATGTCACGTTGAGGTAATCAGGATTCTGCCATTTTCGCAAATAGGTAGTTATGCTTTCTTCTCTTCTCTTCTCTTCTCTTCTCTTCTCTTCTCTTCTCTTCTCTTCTCTTCTCTTCTTTTCTCTTCTCTTTTCTTCTCTTCCCTTCTCTTCTCTTCTCTTCTCATTGTCAACGTTCAAGTCCCATCTGACTGGTATAGAGAACTATCTTCCTATCCCTACATCAGCTCAACGGAAGTTCACGCGCTTAATCCCTCCGCGGTCAGGCTGGCAGGAAGCTATAGAATTTGAAAGCAATAGTGGCCACACACCGAAATTCACGCCTGCCGCCTCCACATGGCCACAGCGGCTAATTAAAAGAGCTGGAATGCTGCAGGCACAGGCCATTTGATCACCATGTAGTAAGCTGGGGCTAGAATGTCGCTGCCATCACGGGCCCACATAAAGTTTCTACATACTGTGTCAGTTCTCCTCACGGCCACTTGGATGCCATAAGAGTGTCTTCATTAGCCTTGTCTGTCATCCACCTGGAGCTACAACTACTGTATAGCATATTGACATAATTCTTGTCTATTTGATTGTCTCTTTTGATATATTCTTTCAACATTGCATTTTATTGGAGTTTATATAATAACTTTAAAAAAAATACAAACTGATCTGCAGACAAAAATATCTGTCTCGCATTATATGGTTCTGATATACGGATAAAGAATAAACGTGAGGAAAACTTGTAGAAGCGTTCGGGATGTGGATAAATGACAAGAAACTTGCTTCTTAAAGCAATCGTCAAGCCAAGATTCTCATAGCTTGGACACATCCTCAGACATGCCGAAACACCGAAGGGAGTACTGGAGGGCACAATACTGGGGGTAAGAGGAAGGGGTCGATCGAGGGCAACATACATAAACTAGGCATGTATAGATCTATTAATGCAGACACAGCATGGAATTAAAGTGCTTGGCACAAGAAAGGCGGCCATGGAATGGAAACGATCGGGGAGATTCATGACAAACCCCAGACTGAAACACTCGATAATGATGATACCCTTGATAATTGATGGATGGTTGTACATATTCTTCTCCGTTTTGCGGCATTAGTAATACAATCTTAAATACAAGCCACATTACCATTAACACTATATCCTTTTATAAACCGTTTCACTTACATAATTTTATTACAAGGTAGCTCGTTTTTTTAATGGTATACATGTGTATTCCATGCCGCGGGGAGTAAGCAATACAATACTTTGGTTCATGGCTTCTTGTAGAAATTGATAATCGATTTGATGCATTGATGAAATGAAGCTCCCATCTTGTTCCCATTGAGGTTCCTGAGAATCTTACAATCCTGGGCATCAGTACATGCCCTGTCTCGTCTCTTATATCCCTATCCTGTCGCAAACCAATTATTCAAGCCTTTCATAGTTACACGGAATCGTGCATTCTTATTCGGTACTGTAAACATTCCGTCTGGGCTGGTATTATTTATCGCAAGGATTATATCTAGAACATAGTTTAGTCTATGAAGAGAGCCAGGATCCGTTTTGGTGTTCAAACACATTCTGTTGGACAATATTTAGTAGGTAATTCAAGTAACCTTATTTACATACCAGTAAGGTCAGCCAGGGAGACACAATTAGACACAAATGGAGACGGAATGGCTTCAGAGTTCGACGTCCACCTCTAACTCGAGAAATAGCCAGTGCCGGCACAGTGGAACACATTTATATTTACTTAGTAAGGGACCCGAGGACTATACTTATCGGTTTGCTGAGGATTGAATTGGATACTTAGTTGTCTTGGATATGGCGGGACAATAAAAGGCTCCGTGAGCACACTACTCCACCACAGGTGGGTATCGTTGGGAACAGGTTGGAAATGCCACTGCCTTGACTAAAGTTTCACACTTGAACAAACTAAAACCTACCTACAGTATACTATTGTCAATTTGAACGGATCCTAGTAAACACACGCCGGTGCTACAACATCGGCATTATTTTGCTGTTGTGATCTGTTGGCAAGTTTACGTTCAGTAGTTTGCCATTGCTTTCTGAACGACCGGTACCCATACCATTTCGTAAAAAAACCAATGCAGCTGTGATTCGAATGCGGGTATGCGGGATTATGAACTGCATTCGTAACCCCTTCGCCACAGAGCCGCCGCTTTTAGTCAAGGGCTACGTATTGAGGCCTCATCGCCCTCACAGAGTTCGTGCCCAGAGAGGAGCATCTTAGTTTTGATCTAAAGAAGGATAATGGATCACTGATTTATAATTTCATAATGACGAAGATGGTCAGTGAATCCTTTAAATATCATGCACCTTTTTTCAGTGATCAATAGAAATCGAAGGCAGATTTGGTCAGATTTCTATCTACCTTATATTCTCAGAAGAATCGCAACTACTGATTTTATGAGGCTTGACAGACTCCCTCCTAGAGTTGTATTTCTAAGTATATATAAAACTAACTTAGTGAGAATTGAACCGTGCAGTATCAACTACGTAGCCATGGCTAGCAGCTTAAATATAGAGTGGTATTTTCGTTGTTTCCGTGCCAGATCTCAGCTTACCATATATTTATAATTTTTAAAAAAAAAGTTTAAAAGTTGACAGGATCGACTTCATTGCACCGGGTTTTATCCCGTATGGCTGGGTCTCTTTCCGCAGCACGGAAAGCGTAGCACAAAGCACGAACTCCGTAGCTTTAACTCGTAAACCGAAGGACGTGGCCCGGAATCGAACCCACGACCTTCAGAGCACGACTCAAACGGCTTGACCACTTCGCCTAATACCGCGACATCTTTCTGCAGCCACTAACTTTACTGTTTAGTTTACCATATGGGAAGGTTGCAATCAAAGCCTGTATTTAGCTTGTGCCACAGTTTTCACAATGCCATTGCCTGCTATTATTTATATTGTGTAAACGTCAACATATTGAAGGTTTACCGTAGCTGGAAATCTGAAACTCCGTATAACAGACGTAGGTAAAAACCTCTCTCCTGCAGACGTGAAAAACGTGGTATGTCGTTATTGATGAAGCTTCCAAATATAATTTTCTGAAAGATTTGTTCTTTAACTGGCCTAATTTGTTTTTTGGCCTTCTTTTCTTATTGGGTGCGTGCATTTTGCGATTAATGCTGTCGCCACCAGAGAGATGTCCTCAGTTTAGAGCGGATTATTAGTCTGACTATTAAAAAAAATGTGGAAAATAAGTTTTATTTTTGTTTCTATTTCTGATTATTATTATTGTCTTTGTGTCTTTCTCTCCATCTTCCCACCTCACCTTTCTTAGCTTTCCCATAGGTGCATAGTTACTGTTAATCTTTTTAAAAAAAGATCACAAGTATTGACCGACATACTCCGAAAACAAGACTGACATCGAAAGATATGACAATTTCAAATATTAGAAACATTTTCAGAGTACCTTATTCTCAGATCTATATATTAACAAACGGCTTGAACGGAGGAGCGCAATTGGATGGGTAAAAGCCTTATCCTGGTGCGAGGAAATGCAACCTAAAGACTACATGTCATGGCAGGGCAGACCAGGCACTAAGTTCTGGTCGGCAACTGGTCTAGGATCGAAGTTCTGACAGGTGGACAGTTAGGTCATTGCTGTGCTGATCCGGCAGCTTCTGCAGCTTGTCTTCTTCCAGATGTATTGGTGTTACCTTTCCTCTGGAGTAATCTAGGCTGGCCGAGAGAGGGATCATACTGCATGGCAACACATGGTTTCTAAATTCAACCCAGGCTTTGTGCTATTGAGAGGTATCGATCCACTTTACAAACTATCGTCTCTCAAGACGGCGTGGTGCCAGTCATATATGAACCACCAATGTGCCAGCACAGACACATCGAACTGCAATTGAGTCTATTGTTACCAGCATTTAAAGAAGGGACGCACTGCTATTTACTGCAGCAGCAACAACAGCAGTAACAGCAACCCTATGTTCGAATTGTGCAAAATATATAGAAACCAGTTGACATAGTTATTATATAGGAAGTCCTAGGTACGAATTGTGCAAACATGTAGAAACCAGGTGACACATTCATCATGTAGGAAGTCCAAGGTTCGAATTGTGGAAAATTCATCTCTTGATCTTATCCTCCCATACAAACTGTTGCCTGCGTCTGACACCTCTGTCTTGCACTCTTCCTTGTATAATCATCATCATGATGTGCCGAGCCAATTGGAATAGACGATCATACACCTACAGATCTTGGTCCTTCGTGTCCTAGAGCAATTTATTGATATTATTTCTCTATGCCACAGTCCATCATCCAGCATCTTGTCTCTCGATTTGCCTCAGCCTCTTCTGCCGCATATTTTCATTCGTAAAGATATCTTCCAATGCTTCTTTTATCATTACATGACCTAAGAACAACACATCTCTTTCTTATAGCTGTATAAAATCTTCTACTGGTATTAGTCCTTAGGAGGCAATCGTTAGTTACTTTGGCTGTCCCAGGATTCGGAACTTTTATCTCAGAAACCACACTCCATTGCCTCCAGGCTCTTTTTAATTTGTTAGTCCAAATTCCAAAATTCAATGCCTTACAGCAGAGTAGGTTGTATATAACATCTCAGTGCTCTATTTTTCTTATATATTAGCAACATTTCAAATTGCGATCCATTGGGCAATCCGTCTACTTTGCGCCCCTAAGTTCGTGGTCTCGTTTTCGGACTGCGTCATCAGACCACGCGTAGTTTGTCCGGATACAGGGAGTTATCCCTGTAGCTACGGAGTTCAGCCTCTTTGCGATGCTCTCGACAGTTGCCTTACTGTTCTGCGGAGATCGACCCGGTCACATGTGGTAAAACCCAGTGCAGTGAAGTCGATCTCCTCGCCTTTAACCTATTGACCTTTTTTTTAAAAACATTTAGAACAGAAAAACCGCTCTGTTGAAATGGCTAGATACGAATTATATAGATATTTCTCGGCTGTAGTTTCCTGAGAATGATGGATCCGATTAGTGATGTCACCTTTTTGGGGTGGACGAAATATGCTGCATTTTTCAGTGAGATGCTGTGGCTATTTGGCGGTGACATAATCGAATTCTCGCGCGATTGCAACTTTAACTTTTTGTGCTGTTACGTGTGTCCCGTGATTATTATTTTCTCCTCTTCCTCCCTCCCCTCCTCCTTCATTTGCCCTTCGCCTCTCAATAGACCATAATCCCTCAACCAACCCAGCTTTAGGCCTTTGTAGACTTGCTCATGATTGGTGGTTGGAATTTGTAGCTACAGTTATTTTACAGGATGAGGCATTCAGTCTGACGCCAACCCACCTTAGTCACCTCTTACAACAGATGTAGGTTACAGTGTTCCTTTTCTCTCTCTCTCTCTCTCTCTCTCTCTCTCTCTCTCTCTCTCTCTCATCTCTCTCTCGTCTCTCTCTCTCTCTCTCTCCTCTCTCTCTCTCTCTCTCTCTCTTCCCCCCCCCCCCCCCCCACTCCAAAACCCCCATTTACCCACGGAAGAGTGAATTTATTACTGGGGTTATTTGAGTGGCATCATGAGTTCCCCAGTCACCGTTTTGTCTGCTAGCCAGGTACACTTTTTCCTTCAGCAAGACGACGTGGTCACTTTAGCGCGGTAGGTTCGAATCCCGTTGTGCCTGTAGCTTTAATTGTGTATGATGTCAATTGTGTCCTTTGAGCGCTATCTTTATTTTCGCTTTGTTGTCTTACCTTTGTTGGCTTCTCTTTATTTCGGCAAGTGCAGTTTAATGCCTGTCAGTTTAGTTTTCTAGGTAGAATATTATAGTGTGTGTGTGTGTGTGTGTGTGTGTGTGTGTGTGTGTGTGTGTGTGTGTGTGTGTGTGTGTGTGTGTGTGTGTGTGTGTGATATTTGTATACAGCATCATTTGCCCTTCCAACTGGCGTAGGCGTTCATGTCTCTCCACAAATCTCAGTCTGTGGTGTTTTGAATCAGCTCTGTTGATATTCCTCCATGCCACTAGCTCAGTCCATCCATCATCATTTGTTCTTGGTCTGCCTCATTCCCGATTTATCTTTCCAGATGTTACGATGTTCTTCAATGCCTCTCTTCTCTCCACGTTTGTCGTTTTCTTATAGTTCTGTGTAATCTTCTAATTTCATTAGCCTCTTTCAGGCAATTGCGACTGCTGTATAATGACAATGACAGCAAGTGTACAAAGTGACAAGCTTGCGATGACAATCTATTGCAGATGAGCATCATTGTGGTTACTGCGTTTGATTTACAGCCACGTTTTTCAAAGGCAGTGATATTCACCCCCCCCCCCCCCCCCCCCAATCTGCTTAAGAATAGTGCATGCTTCCTCGCCATATAACACTGTAGGGTTGTACATAGAATATGCTGACTATCAGCCTTCACCGACAACTGTTAACATCGTTTGTCGCCCATAGACAAGGAGTACAAGCTAGATATTTTAAACAAAGAACTCATTCGGAATAAATAGTTCCAGAATAATGAATTATAATCCACCAACCCGTTGTTTGTTCTGTGCAGAAATGTGTCCCTAGTTAGTCTTTTTGAAATGTCTCACTGTCATATGCCAGCTGTGCTGTCTCTGTTGCTTTCATGTGCAGATTATCTATGTGTGTTGTGGTCTTCCTTTTCTCCCCTTCCCCGGTACACTTAACCGCATGGTTATCTTTTCCATACCTTTATATCTTTGTATGTGTCCAAAATATTTCATTTTCCTCAATTTTGTGTGTCTTAATAATTATTCTTATTCAATATTACACCATTAAAGAAATCCCGTTTGCGGACGATCAAGCACATAACATAATCAGAAGCAGAATTACAAATCCACATAAATAGTCTAAACGAAGACTATAAGGAACATAACATGAAAATTAGCATCAGCAAAACAGAAATGATTGACTATAACAAATGAAGAAGGGGGGGGGGGGGGCAATAACTATTCATCCAAACGAACGCCCACTGAAACAAGCAAAGAGCTTCGAGTACTTAGGAAGTATAATATCATTAAATGGTATATCGGAAGACGAAATCGAAAATAGATGCAATAAGGCAGACGAACTCATTGGACAAATGGCACCAATACTAAAGAATAAATACGTATCAGTACACATTAAAAGTCACTCTACAACACAATATTCCTACCAACTATGCCACCAATGCCAAACCTGGACAATGATAGAAATAGAAAAATGGAAAATTACAACAACAGAAATGAGATTCCTGTGAAGATTCCTCAATGTAACAAGAGGAGAGAAAATAAGGACTGAAGAAATCAGAACTAAAGTGTGGGTTATAGGAGCAGTAGATCTCATTAGAAAGCATTACCATATATGACAACAATCACCTTTGAATTAATACGCCTGTGAGGGTAAAACCGTTGGTTTTGCGGCTGGCGCAGAGGACGATCATTCTGAGCCGGTGATGGACTCTAACTTCTCATTGAAGTTGAACGGGATAGGGGTAAGGTGAAATCGAATCGAATAGAAAGCAGTAAGTGAAATGGTTCGGCCACATAATTAGGCCACCAGCTAATAGTATATCACAACAAACAATGATGTACAGACCAAATGGACCCAGAAGAAGAGGCTGACCATGTAAACAATGGACAGAGGGAATCTCGATATCTCGAAATATGAAGTCCATAAACAGGCACTATCCCGCTGTGTATACTTTACCTTGACACCGCAAGGTACAAGAGGAACAGGATGAGATGAGATTCAATATTGAGTTCTTCTTAGACAGATCTGTTTGTTCTCTGTTTCGTTCAATGAATTGTTACGTTGTTAACACGCCTCTGTGAAACTTATATTCAAAGACGCTTATATGCTGTTCAGCTGGTTGTTTCACTATTCCCCGACATACCGGCTTTAGGGTTCGAAATCAGCCGCAGGCGATTTCGGAGCAGATCTATTTGCGTTGATTTTGATAGTATGGGAGTCTGTCGTTCAAAAAACTATGGCAAGTTACTGAACGTTAACAATTATGTAGTAAATCATAAAGAGTGACTAAATGATGTATAGATTGCAACGATTTGTAAAATGGACATGCAACTAAAATTTTGTTGTTGTTACCAGAGGAATTTCAGTGACACAGAATGGTATAGAAAATCTAATAACCTCAACCCAGTTGAATAGTGAAAATCACAACTTATATCTTAACATAGCAAAAACAAAGATAATGCATACAGATAAAACTACTATAGAGAAAGAAATATATGTCAATGAGGAAAAATTGGAGGTGGTGGAAAATTTCTAATATCTTGGGCCATTGATTACCAAAAATGGTGACGCAATGAAATAAATTAAAAGACGAAGAAACTATTGCTTTTCAAAGACTAAAACAACTAAATAAATTGTGGAGTGGGACAGATAGAACTACGAATATTAACTTTTTAAGAGCATGCATCTTTCCCATTGCAACATATGCTTGTGAGACCTGGACACTTACTAAACAAGCTGAACAGCGCATACATGCCTTTGAATATACATGTTATAGACGAGTTCTAAGAATATCTTGGATAAAGAAAAAAAAAAAAACAAATGCATCCATACTTCAAGGGCTGAATATTGAAGACTGTTTGCCATTAAAGATGACACAACAAAGAAAATTTAAATATTTTGGTCACTTGAAACGTCATGAAAGTTTGGAGAGAACAATAATAGTGGGGTATATGCCTGGGAAGAGAGGAAGAGGAAGGCCAAAGAGAAGATGGGTGCAGGATGTGGCGGATGATCTCCAGATGGTTTTATCGGAAGCGCGACATCTTGCTTATGATCGAGAGGTTTTCCGGAAGATTGGAGCAAGGTTCTGCAAATGACATGCTACTTATTGAATGAATTGTGATTCTATCTGTTCAAATCCATTAAAGCTTGAATTGCTAAAGATTTAGTATAACGTTTGTTCATCTTTGAATTTCTGGCATCGCGTTTCCATCGCCCGTCAACGGTGACCCAAGATACTCAAAACTGTCCAACCTCCGTATTTGTTCTCCAGTGATAAATATATCTGTTTTCATATTTGTTTTATCTGCAGTCATTATTTAAATAAAGAATAA